>CAUYRB010028481.1:0-71467 GCA_963574695.1 Propithecus perrieri | reverse complement strand
TATATATTTTTAGTTGTCCAATTAATTTCTTTCTAATTTTAGTAGAGACGGGGTCTCGCTCTTGCTCAGGCTGGTTTCGAACTCCTGAGCTCAAACAATCCGCCCGCCTTGGCCTCCCAGAGAGCTAGGATTACAGGCGTGAGCCATCACGCCCGGCTGGCAGTCCCTCTTTTCTGCTAACAATTCCCAACAACTGCTTCCGTCAGATGATTTCTGATCTCAAACTGGCTACATTCATTAACGTGCCTGTCTTTGCTCATGGTTTTCACATATTCGCCAAATCTTAGGTGGCTTTCAATACCAACTTTAACTCCTCTACTTCCATAACATCAGGCCTAAATATTTGCATTTCCTTTATTTCAAATTAATATATTTATATTAAATATAAGTTATTTGATTGTATGTTCTCTGGTTTTGGTACCAAACTGAACTATACTTCTGACCAATACTAGTGTTCTGCAGCTGAGGTCTTACGCTGCCGCAAGACTGGAATAATGGTGATCTTGTCTAATTACTCAAAACAAATTTTAATAGACAGAATTTTCTCAATTTTAAGTATTTCTCCCACTATGTTTCTATAAAACATTTGTCCCATTCTTGCTTGTCTTCAGGGAGTATTAAAACAGAATAAACGATAGCAAATAGTAATTAAATTTTAACTTAACAACTAAGAAATAGTGAAGCATACTTAGTCTGGACACCTTTTTCCCTCCACCTTTAATAGACACATGTGCTTGTAATTCTGATGCTATCAGGTTGAACCATATAGAATTGTCACTATTTGTAGGTTAAAATGGTAAAATATTAGCAATTTCATATGGTTAACTTAGCACATAATTAATAAATTTGTCAGTTATTTCTAATCACACAGGGAATTAAATTTTTTCATCTGGTCAAGTTTAAGAATCATTCTCCTTTATGTATATTAAGTTGAATCTTCAGCTGTAATTGAGATTTTGATAAATAAGCTTCATGGGAAATTCAGTTTAAATGTTTTGATGTTGTTCCTTCTATGCATCATTCTACTTAAAAATTCACAAATTTCCGAATTCTATTAAGGACACTTAAACATAAATTAATCAGGTTTAAGTCGGTCTCTTAAAAATTTATTTTATTTTATTTTTTGTCTTTGTAGAGACAGGGTCTTGCTGTATTGCCCAGGATGGTCTCAAATTCCTAGTCTCAAGTGATCCTCTGCCTTGGCCTCCCTAAATGCTGGGATTATAGATGTGAGCCACTGCACCTGGCCCAAGTTTAAGGCTTGATATCTTCTTATTCATTTTAATTTTCTTCAGATATCTGTTCAGCTTAATTTCCTTTAGTTTTAAAATTGTACATCATTATAAGGAAAATTTTTTAAAGAATATCTTCTGGTTTTTTTTCCTGTGCTAAGGAAATCCTCTAAACAAAGGACCTAAGACTTAAAAGCTCTAAGGGAACCAAGATCACCTGTAAGACTCAATACGAATTCAGTTACAGTGCTTAGGTTCTACCACGGCTCTTAGGTATTGTTTTAAATTTAGAATAAATTTAGAATGCCAATTTATTCATTTGCTATGAAAAATGGAATTATCACTGACTGGAAATACTACTGCAGGCACGGTCTGGCATTCCTTCTTTTTCTGAAATCAAGCTATATAAAAAATTAAACAATAATCAGCGGTAGATTTTAAAATACTGATTCCATTTTTTAATGGCTGTAGGTAGTAGGCATAATTACATTTTTTATTACTTCTACAGTTAATTTTAATAAATTATATTTTTGTTTAAAATGTCTGTCTAAATTTTCAAATATATTATCAAAGTTGTTTATGATAGTTTTCTATTTTTCAAGTCTCTAATTTTCTGTAATTATGTCTTTTTTCCCTTTCTAACATTGTTTTTATTTGACTTTCTCTTTTGATCAAATCTTGACAGTTTTATCTATCGTCATTAGACTTTTAAAAGAAATAGCTCTTGGCTTTATTGATTCTCTTATGTTTATTTGTTTTGTTTTATTGTTATCTGCTCTTATCTTCATTAGTTCTTTCCCTAAACTTTTGTTGAGTTTATTCTTAACTTGTTGAGTTAAATAATTAGCTCATTTATTTTATGACCTGGTCTATTGCCAGTTTTTATAAAGACTCCATGTGTGCTTGAGAAGATTATCTAATTGTTGGAGTCAGGATTCTATACATGTCCATTAACTCAAGCTTGTCAGTGTGTCTGTTTTTAAAAAATATCTTCTATATCCTTACTGATTTTTGCAGATGGGATCATAGAATTACAGATTTCTTCTGACACATCTGTCAGTTTTTGCCATATATAATTTGAGGCTTTGTCATTGGGTGCATGTAAGATTGTTACATATTCCCAGTGACTTATCATTATTTAAGGACCTCCTTTATTCCTGGTAATGCTTTTTAATCCTATTTTATCTCATTTTCATGGCCACATCAGGTTTCTTTTAATTAGTATTTGTCTAATATATCTTTTTCCAAACCTTTACTTTCAACCTTCCTGGGTCCTTATATTTTAGTTGTCTCTCTCATTAGGAGCATCTAAAAAAAAAAAAAAAAAAAAATTCCAGTCTGAAAACTTTACCTTTTAACACTTTCATATATTATGTTTTCTGATAATAGTTGGATTTTATTTTTACCATCTTATTCTGTTTTCCATTTACTTTTTTCCATTTTTTTCTGATTTTTGTCTTTTTATCAGGTTGATCAGGTTTTAAAAATTCCATTTTATCCTATATTGCTTTAAAAAATATGCACTCTATTTCTATTCTTTTAGTAGTTGTCCTTAACATTTTAATACATGTACTTAAAGCCTAAAGCTAATCATGACTTCTATCCATCTCTTGAATAATTCAACAAATCTTAAAATACTTCAAAATTCCAATTATCCCCTTCTTATCTCTGACATATTATTATTGCCCACTATTTCAGTTTTACCTTATCAGAACTGTGGTTAGGAATTCTCAGGGGATTTTTTCCCTCCCACCTCACCCACCAGTCCAGATTAAGATAAATAAGATTTGTCTATTTTTGTCAGTAAGCAGACTTTTTTCTAATTTTCACTTTTACTGAGGGTATAACTCATTCAGAGACCCAGTGCTATGGGGAAGAATGGGATAAGGCTTTCAGTTCTAATTCCTCACTTGTTTGGACCCTTGGCCCATCTTTTATCTTGTAGCCATTAAAACTTAACCCTCTAGAATTCTGAGTTTGGGAAATGTCCCAAGGAGATTTTACTATCTGGATTTTCAATTCTTTGTTTTCTTTTTTTTCTTCCTGGGGATTTCCTCTCTTTCCTGAGAGTTCAGGCACTTAGTTAAAAGTGTCTGTTACATTAATATGACATTTCTAGTTGTTTCTACATTATTTTTCAGGATATTTAGTCATTCATATTATCAGAATGAGAGTTTCAATTTTTAATGTTTCTTTCCTAAAGATAACATTATATAATTTTAAGAATCAGATAATAGTGGCCAACGCCAAATAATTAACTATAGTCAATAGACTCATTTAGGAACTTAAAAATGTTTAGGATTTGCCAAAATTGCATTTGTCATATATAGAATTATTTTATCACTTAAATTATTTCATTTAATAAAGTTAAAGGAAATCATTTAAATACAATTTAGAAAATACAAAGTGGTATAAACTATACATTAAGTATTTTCCATCTTATTCTAGAATTTGGAAGAGCTAGTCATAATTCACTGAATAGGCCGGGTGCGGTGGCTCACGTCTGTAATCCTAGCACTCTGGGAGGCCGAGGCGGGCGGATTGTTTGAGCTCAGGAATTCGAAACCAGCCTGAGCAAGAGCGAGACCCTGTCTCTACTGAAAATAGAAAGAAATTAATCAGACAACTAAAAATATATAGAAAAAATTAGCCGGGCATGGTGGCACATGGCTGTAATCCCAGCTACTCGGGAGGCTGAGGCAGGAGGATCACTTGAGCCCAGGAGTTTGAGGTTGCTGTGAGCTAGGCTAATGCCATGGCACTCACTCTAGCCTGGGGAAAAGAGTGAGACTCTGTCTCAAAAAAAAAAAAAAAAATCACTGAATAATAACTCAGATGCTACCAATATATTTGAAATGGTACTTGTAGGTATGGGACTATGGAACAGTAGTAGAATAAGGGGGAAAAAGATGGATATAACAGAATAATCTCTATAATTTTGAAAAGAGCTAACTCTCAAACTTTTGGGTACCTAGGTAGGATTAATTCATTCAAAAAGTATTTATTAAGCACTTATTGATTACTATTCTGGAAGATGGCAAAATATTCAGAGACGATCCCTACCTGGCAGTGGCATGGAAGCACAGAAGAGTGCACAAATAACAACACGAATAGGTACACAAATAACGAACTACAACGCAAGACTGGCTGTGATGAACAGCATAAGATTAACACCATGGCTGTTATCTCGCCATCTTCCCTGCTTTCCACTGCTGAATCTCTGCACCCGTATCTGATTCCTCTGAGTTTCTCCCTTCTCCCCTCAAAAGGTTAATCCTGTGCTTTTAATTCCACCCTCACCTCTAAATTCACAAAAGATTTTGTTCCCTTAGTTATTCTCCTCTCTTACAGGTTCAATATCTTGCTCTCTCCTCTACCTAAAAATATGCGCAAGTCTCAGTTTAGTTTTTTAAAGGGCACATTTTCCTTTCCATCCATCACAGACGTCTTCGGGCAAGAGGCTTAAGCTGTGGCTTCCGCTGTCTCACCACCTACTGTCATTCTCAGTATTATAAGATATGACTTCTCCCCCCTCAACTTTACTGAAATAATGTCGATACTTTCACAGGTTATCAATAGTCTCCTCGATTGTCAAATTCAGTGATCTCTTCTGACTTCTCTTTGGCTTTTGTAACTGCTGACACTACTGACCACATTCTTAACCTTTTCTACCTTAGCATCTGTGACGTCACACCTCCCTGGCTCTCCCCCTTCATTTACGGTCATTCGCTCTGTGTCTCTTCTTCCTCTCCGCCCACCCCCAAACGTGTTCTTCAAGGTTCAGTCCTGGCCCTCTGTTTTTTCTTGACAGTCTCTCAATAGCAGATCACTTACAGATGCTGAGAACATTAACTTTCTTTGTTCTCTACAGAATGGCTCCCACATCCTGCTCTCTACCTGTGACTTCATTTCCAGTCACCACACTTGCGTTTCTGTCTGGATATGTACTAGTCATCTCAAACTCAATGTGTCTAAATAGAACTCACCGTCTTCCTTCAAAAAACAGCTCCTGTTCTCAACGTCTCTATTTCTGTTAATAGTACCACCAGCCTTCCACTGTCGAAAATTGTCTTCGACTCACTTTGTTTCCTATTTCCCCAATCTGACACCGATTCTGCTGATAGATCCTTTGTAATCTATCTTTTTATCTCAATTACTCATCTGAGCTGTGCAAACATTCGTCTGCACCTAGAGTATTCTAGGTGCTGAAAAGACACATTGAGCCCTCCTTGTGGAGGCATTCACCATCTAATTTTAATAGTAAACCAATAATTACAATACAGAGGGATAAGAATTAAAATAGAGGCACTTACTTCATACCTGGACTATTGCAATAGCTTTCAAACTGATTTAACTGCTTCTAGTCTCTTTCCCTTGAGTGCCACTTTCAGATGTTTTTCTAAATAACTATTTTGATCATATCTTTTTCTTCCTCAAGAATGCTTCTCTATGGCTTTCAGGATAAAATTGTCACTCATTAGCCTGTCATGAAAGGTCCTACACAGTGAGCCCCCAAATACCCTTCAAATGTTCTCTCATTACTTCTTTACATGAACTTTCCATTCCTTTCAAATCAGTTTGCCCATGGGACCTGAAAATAATTTAATATTCCTCACGACACTGCTTTCATACAGAAAACCCCACCATTTCCATAGAAATCTATTCTATCTTTCAAGATTTAGATTAAATTCTATCTCTATAAGGCAAATTTCAATGGTCTTAATCAAAGGTGATGTCTTTCTTCTTCAAACTCCCAAAGCAATTTTAGCCTGAGTAAATATTATAATTTTACAATTAGGAACTGTCTTATTTTATTTTCTCCATTGTTGTCTTGAATTATCATTTAATTCTTCTTATTTAACTGTATACAGTTCATGTTTTCTCCCCAGCTAAACTCTATGCTTCTCACAAGCAGCTTTATCTTATATTTCTTTGTATCCTAGCAAGCACCTAGCAGTGCCTTGAGCATTATATTTGTTCAGGAGCAAGATTTGAAATAAGTGTAGGGTTTTGAAAAGCTGAGCTTGGACACTGCTGACAGAAGAAACATGCTCAAAGGCAGGAAAGGACAATGTTTGTTCAAAAGACAGAAAGTAAATTAAGTTGGTTGGAGTGGAGGTTTTGGAGTTTTTCTCCCCTAAAACGAATAGTGGAATGTCAGGTGGAAGAGCCGGAATAAGTTCCACAGTAAAGTGTTTTAACTTTATCTGACAGGTGGTGAAGAAACCATGGAAGATTTCTGAGTAGAATAACGAACAGGGCAGAGTTTTACGAAGTTTCATCAAACTAGCCGCGTGCTCCATTAACAGGAAGGCCTGGACATCGGTGAGGTGGTTACCGTCCAGACGTGAAGTAGGAGAGCCTAACCAGTACAAAGTACTTCTCTTGCATCTCCTCTCCAGAGGGAAATCTGCCTTACAATTCCTTAGGCAAAGAGCATAATTTGATAGGTTCCTTGACCCAGCATCTCTTGGTTCCACTCATCCTACATTCATCATAAGCAAAATTCAGTTTTCTTATTATCCCTTGGCATCTTCACTGGGAAAAGCATGTTGTCATTAATGGTAAATAAATCAGCAAATGACTCCACACAGGGCTCTGTTTAATCCTCAAGTTATCATCACAAGCTACAGCTGAGGTAGTTTTGTTACTTGTGCCTCTGGAGGGGCTCAGTAAATTCCTAATTTATCCACAAACGGAGGTGTTTGCTGCCTATGGTCAGGAGAGAGCTTCAATTAAAAATAAGATTTGCTGACATTCAGGGATTAGCCCTGCCACGGCAGAACATGGGATGATAGTTGTCTATTCACTCAAAACTGAACTTGTTACAGCCACTTGAACAGAATCACAACTCTGACGTATCTGTGTTTTTATCTATTTTATATGCTAAGCTTTCCTTCCATTAAGTGGATAATTGGGAACTGACTACCTAGAAGTCAACACAACAATTTATAGAAATTTGCCCTTTTTCTTCTAAGCAAGTTCTGACATCTTTTGTCTTTATTACCTCCATCTATGGATAAACATGAATTTATTAACTCCCCTAATCAGAGGACAGGCCACCAATGTAGTACTTTTTATTTGCTCATCTCTATTTATTTGATAAAATTATTTTTAGGTATAGTCATATAATTGCAAAAAAAAAAAGAAAAAGAAAAAAGAGGGAGAAATAAGTTAATCTTGAGGCTAGATAATTAGAATTTATAAAGAAATGCAAGAGCAAAAAAAATAAAAAGACATTTAATGATGACTCTGCCTTCCTTTCCCATTATGCAGTAGGGTATACGTGGTTGGTTTTACTTAGGAATATTTGTTTTTCTTCATTGATGTTTCCATATATACGCATGCATGTGTCAGGGGAGAAGAATGGGAAGCAAGTGGAATGAGATAGGCTTCAGAGAAATGAAGACTTAAGAGGTACACATAATTCTTTTGAGTCATCCAAATTCCCAAGATAAATAAGGCTATGATAAACAAATTAAGAGTAGGATTAATATCTAAGTATATCTACCTAAGTATAGAATTAGAAAAGACCTAATTAGGATGACCCTTTACATCTACATCTAAACTGCATAAAAAAAGAAATAATTTATAGAATGTTAAGATTGACAGCAGAATTGAAAAATAAAACAAACAGAAACTTATGCTAACTATAAGAAAGATTTTCAAATAATAGCAGCGATACCTTTTGGACTGGCAGAAGACTATTCATAGGTCATGGAGAATATTCATGAGAAATAGAAGACCAACTGAATTTTTTCAATTTATAATAAGGGTATACTTATATTTAGGCAAATATATTACAAGATAAGTCAAATTGATAAAAAAGATATATTTGAAGGTATTACTAATCTAACAAAAGTATTCACGAATAGGATTTTTTGTATCAAGCTCTCCTATTACATCTAAGATATGATTGGATTTACAGACTAAGTTTCCTAGGAATTTGTTTATTATTATCAATAACTTCATGATCAACAATTGCTTTACTTAGACATTTATTAGAGAGCATCTACAAATGCAAAGTTAAAGTCATGGCTGGTTCATGTGTCCTATTTTATACACTCAACAGAAACCACATATAAGCATTATAGATATTTCACACCTTGCATAAATGCTACTTCTTGATTTGTACGTTGGCTTTTCATGCACACAAAGCCTACTCCCACTCTCACAAAGCACACCTCACCATCACTGTATTGAGAGTAGAGTGAAACAATCAAACATTCTGGTTAGTAGAAGTTGTTTAAATACCGTGAGCAGCTGGCCAGATGACATGGTGAGCCTTGCACGGAGCTAGCTCACACTCTTTGTTAAAGCAAAGCAAACTGTCTCTTATTTCTCATAGCCAGTGTTCCTGGCACTATGTCTGTACACATACACAAAACTTGAAAAGCAAACAACTCAAACGTTTTCTCTTAATTCCTCTTCCCCCTTTTAAAAACACAAAAGTGGATTTAGAAAATGGGGGGTTTTATTCCCCAAAGTAAGAAAGTTCGGACAACAAAGGGTTAAAAGAACAAGCGAGCCCTACCGTACCCAGAAATGACAGAAGGCTCTTCTCCTCTTCGGTGCTACTATCCAACCACTCCGCCACATCACCCGGGGAAAGGAGACTCATTCTCCAGCCAGAAAACTTTTCCATACAGAGCACAATTACTGAATGACGAAGTGAGAAAAGAAGGATACAGACACTAAATTCTTGGGGGTCCAACACTTAAATTTGCTGGCTAGGCTGTAATGATGAAAGAGAAAATGTGATCCTCCCTCCACTCTGAATTCTGTCTCTGTGACATCAATCTAATACAACCTGGGGGGAGGGGGAAAGAAACAGAGGGTTAAAAGAGGGTGGCAGAAGAGAAGGGAAGACAGATTTGTCCTTCTGTCTCTTGGTGTTAAGCTTTAGCCTGCAAGAGAAAGCCAGGGTAAAACTGAGTAATAATTTGTGTTTAATGACAGGAAAAAGCATAGGAAAATAAAGAATAAAGACCCTCAAAGAAAAAGAAACAGGTTCCTACACTGGAAGCAGCTTAGATAACCAGAGAGCACAATAGCTAATCAGTTAAGTAAAGCATATCATCAAACAAAAACAAAGACAAAAGAACAAATTCAGCATTTTGTTTTGTTCAGAGGAGAAAGGTTTTCAGATTCCTTTTAGTCATGCAAGAACTGCAGCCCCCAGCCCCTTCCTGCTTTAGCTGTTTCAACAGCCTCCCAGCCCCCTTTACAAAGATTTCCTGTGAGAAAAGGCAGGTTGATAAATCTGTGAATAGGAAGCTCTCATCCCTCCTTTCTCCTCCTCCTCCTCCTCCTCCTCCATGCCTCCCCCCACCTCGCATGGCGACCGCATTGATCGACAATAATGGAATCTGTAACCGACTGCCAACAGCAACATTAAGGATATTACGAGTCCACTTCATAAGAATTCGAGCTGGTGGTCGGAACTCGGGGCAATTCTGGGCTTCTAGTCAATAGCTCTGTCTTTCTTTGTGAGAAAGGAAAGGAAGTGTGTGTGTGTGTGTGTGTGTGTGTGTGTGTGTGTGTGTGTGTGTGTGTGTGTGTGTGTGTGTGTGTGAAGGAAAGAAGGCTGAAATCTGAAAGAAGTAGGAAAAGTGAGCTTGTTGGGCTGCAGGCTAAGAGACGCATCAACATGGAGAATGACCGACTGCTCCTCAACTCCTGTCACAAGTACACTGCCACTGTGGAAGAGGCAGATCCAGATGCATTTTTTACACGATTTACATCACATATTTACAAGGTTTGACTTCAGATTGCACAGGTTTACATCTTATTAACAGGCAGAGAAAAATCAAGCAGGAGAGGCATGTTAAGAGACCCATAAACCACTAATATCCCTGTTCTCTGGAGATTGATTAGGCTTGTTGCTATGAGAAAATAATAATCTTAATAAAAGATAGTTTTTCCCCTGCATTAGCAAAGTATTAGCTCTTTTTCGAATAACGTAGTCTTTCCTTCTATTCCAGTCATGCGCCTTAGGTGAGAGATGCTCGCTGTTTCAGTTACTACCTCCTTACTAGATCCCGAACCCACATCCTTCTCTCCATGCTCACTGTGGCCTTCATCATCTTTCATCTGGACTCTAGTTCACTCTGACTGCAAGTTCCCTGAGGACGTGGACTTTGGTTTATATTAATCTTTGTAATCCTAGTGGCTAGAGCAGTGCCTGGAACTTAGAAGAAGCTCACTAAATATTTACTGAAGTTTTAGTTGGCTACTCTAAAAGTTTTAACAGCTCCAACATTGGCAGGAGATACCAGGCTGAATATTTTAGGACCTATTTTAAAAATTAGCCAGGTTGACTGTTACTTCAAAGTAGTTGTAGCTATAGTGCCACATGATTAAGAGATAGAAAATGTCAAAAAAGGTAGGATGAACTTATGTTTAAATGCATTTATATTTTATCACTCAAAATAACTACATAAAATTGAAAAGTAGTAGTAAACAGGTGTAAAAGACATTTTATTGAAATCCACAGGCTATGCTTGCTTAGTATCTAAGCATGGATTTATAACCCCTTGCAATAACTTCATGACATACTATCATCTCTGGAACTTCCAGGTTGGAAACCACTGGCCGAGAGGATCACATTCAAACTTCTCAGTGTGACATGGCTTCTGCTTTTTTCTTGGTAGGGACCCTCAGATTCCTCTCTGCTCAGCCATGTTATACTATTTACCTCACTTCTATGCCTTTATATGTTCCACCGAATATGGCCAGAAAAATTCATTTGTTGTGTTCATTTGTCTAGAATATTATCTGGCACATGGTAAGTGCTCAAAGGTTTTTGTTGAATGTCTTTGGTACCTTCTGTGAGGCATCGCTCTATCATGTATACCTGACAGTACTGAACTGATCCACTGAGAATCAGCTCAACTACCCCATCTCCAGGTTTCCCTGATACCTTAAGGTAGAGTTACTAGCTCTAGTATACATATTTTCATTGTTATTACTCCTATTACTTTATTAAAATTACTTATTTACATAGTGGTTTCCTCTACTATATCTCATTTCTTTAGAAAGCAAAAACTGTGTTGTACTAAGTTTTTTTAAAAAATGTTAATGCCTAGCATATAGTAGATGATTTATAAGTATTTATTCAAAGATATTATTGAAAGTGAGATTATAATTCCATGTATTGAAGATAGCTTAATACTAAAATATATCACATACTCCTCATTTAAGGATTCACATCATTAGTTTCCACACTAATAACCAAAACAATTTAGTTAGGAAAAATTAAACCTTTTATTTATTTTAACAAAGCAAAGACTATATAATCAGAAAGATCATCAAAATAATCCAGCCCTACAAACTTACCCTCTGTAAACTGAACGTTAGAAAATGAGGCACTCAAGAAAAAGTTCTAGACTGAAATATTGTTATAATATATAAGGCATCACACTGTTTTTGCTTGTTTACAATCAGAACAGAGTGAATTAGTCCCTGTTATGCAAAAATTTCCTTAAAAATAAAACTTACCTGAAAATGTAATCATTCTATAGCGGGCTGTATTGCTAATGTGAGTCAAGAGCATCGCAAAACTGTAAGTAGGACTGTTTGAAATAATGATTAACTATAATTTTCTGCACAAAAAACCCAAATCCCATTCATTTTGGCAGTTCCTTTTGTGTAAGTACCTATTCGATATTTGTTTATTTTATTTTATTCATTATTTGCCTAAAAAGTGGAAAGTACCTGGAGGATGTTTGGTGGCTGAAGCTTCTATCTGAGGGCATCAGTATTCCCTGTGTGTAAGTGTGTGTATCACGTGTATATGTGCGTATGTGCTGCTTACTGTTTACTGGGCACTTCACTAAGCGCTTTACATACATTGTCTCATTCAAAATTCTTAGACAGCTACCATGTGAAATAGATACTCTTTTTACTTTACACATGATAAAGTGAAAATTACAGAACTTAACTTGTTCAATAATAACACAGCTAGTCCTGGAAATGAAATTTGAACTTCTGAATGTTTGGCCAAGATTCCCTACTACACTATTCCATAACCCACAAAAAGTCACTTAGGCAGGGATCAGCAAACATACTATTCTGTAGATATCCATATAGTAAATATTTTAGACTTCGTGGGTCATATTGTCTCTGCTGCAACTATTTTAACTCCACTTTTGTAGCGTGAAAGCAGCCATAGACCATAATGTAGACAACTTTACTTACAAGAAAAGGCTACTGGCCTTTAATAATTCCTGATTTGGGTCAGCACTGTCAATTTGGTCAATATTTTTTGAGTACTTAATATATGACTAGATATCTACTAGGTCTTTATGATTGAAAAATAAAATAATTATTGCTTGCCTGGGCCAAATTAAATTTTATTTTTATTTTAATAACGGAATAATTCTCTTTATTTTACTTTCAAGACATAAAAAATAAATTATTTCCTTTCTACTCCCTTAGTCTCATGGTCCTATATTTAATTTTTACTTAAAGGGTATAAAAATATGTAGCCCCTCTTCAATTACTTAATATTCTTCTTAATTTTCATTACAGCTGCCTTTATTTCAGATTCATTTACTTAACAACATTAGTGCTAATGTGTGCCATGCACTATTTTAAGCCCTAGGATATAGTTGTGAACAAAAGAAGCAAAATCTCTGTCCTCATAAAGCTTATATTCTATGGAGATGAGTAAATAATAAACAAGATAAAAAAGCAAAATATCTATTGCATTAGATGATGACTAATGCCACAGAGAAGCACGGAAGGGGGCTAGGTAATATTGGGGAGGTATACAGTTCCAGAGAGGGTAGCCAGGGAAGGCCTTGCTGAGATGTTATTTGACTAAAGGGTTAAAGGCGGTAGGTTTTAGGAAGAGAGAACAACCAATGAAAAGGTAGAGAGGCAGAAGAACCAGGAGGCAGTGCAGCTAGACTGGAATGAGGAAGGGAAAAATACAAGATCTAGTCTGTGAATGGGAAGCCAGATCTGTAAAGTTATAAGGTCTTTGGGTTTCATCCTTAATTAGATGGGAAGACTTTGAGGCAAGAGTGATGTATAAGGCTTTACTTTTTATTTTTAATAAGAGTATTACTAAAATATAAATTCACATATCATAAAATTCATCCTTTTAAAGTGTTTTTTAATACATTCATATTGTGCAACTATCACTACTATTTAATTCCAGAACATTTTCATGGCCCCCAAGAAACCCTGTAACCATCAGCAGTCGTTCTCTATTCCCCCCAGCTGCTAGTCCCTGCTAGTCTCCATTCCCCCCAACTAAGTCCCTAGCAACTACTAATCAAAATTTTGTCTTTATGGATCTGTCTATTCTGTACATTTCATATAAATGAAATTATATAACATGTGGTCTTTTGTGTCTTGTTTCTTTCACTTAGGTTAATCTATGTTTTAGCAAGTATCAATACTTCATTCCTTTTTATGGCCAAAAAATAGTGCACGTATAAGAATAACATCTATTGGATGTCGGGCAGGGGGGAGGGGGAGGGGACGGGTATATGCATACACAAAGAGTGCAATGCGCACCACCTGAAGGATGGACACACTTGAAACTCGGACTTGGCGGGGGGGGGCAAGGGCAACATATGTAACCTCAACATCTGTACCCTCATAATATGCTGAAATAAAAAAAATATATATTCCATTCAGGGACATTTGGATTGCTTCTACTTTTTAATATTATGAATAATGCTGCTATGAACATTCATGTACAAGTTTTTGCGTGGAAGCCTTAAACTTTATAAGGATATCCAAATATGATGTTTTATGTAATCTGGGGGGTTTTTTTGGTACTAAAGAATTTTTAAAATGCTATAGCAGAGGAGAACTGTTTTCCAATTTTACAAGCACCATATTTTCTTCCTAATTCTTCCAAGATTTCCATCCTCCTTGAAGAAATCAAAACCACTGACTCAGTCTCTTTCCTCCTACTCTATTATTGTTGGACACAGGAAAAGATTAATAATAGATAGGAATAAACAAAGGCAGGTAATATATAATCTTTTCCTAAATTGATAACTAAAGTTGGGAAAGTTGGTGGAGATTTTTTCTGGAGGGGATAACTTTATATTTTGATAAGGCTTCAAACTTAAAAAAAGGTGTAAGAATAGTACATGAGGCTCCTGTATATCCTTTCCCGAGATTTATCAACTGTTTATATTTTGCCACCTTCACTTAATTATTCTCTCTGTGTATATTATTATAATATATTTGCATCCCCCCCCCCGCCGCCAACCATTTGAGAAAGTTAGAGACATTATGCCCTTAACCACCAACTGATTGGGTGTATTTTCTAAAACAAAGGATGTTCTCTTACAAAACCAAAAACAGTGATCAAAATCAGAAAATTTAGCATTGATGTTGGTTGATATTAAGGCCTTCATTTGAAAAACAAACTGTCCTCAAGCAATGGTGACTGAGAAATCATAAGTAGTGACTGCAAATATAATTAAAAGTAATAATCTATATCACATTAATGTCTCAAAGTTTTCAATGATTTCTATTGAACTTATTGACATTTAAAACACTGTTGTGATAAACGACTGAAAGTAAGAATAACTAGTTTTCAAAAGGCAACTAAAGGACAGGTAGAGTGACTGCATTTCCACCTTGATATTCCCTTGGATACACACAACACTTTTCCTCAAAGAAGCTTAAAGTAAATATCAAACTATAACTTTCCCTATATTTTTAGTGAGGAGATATTTTATTCTAATAAGAATAGAATTAAATCCTCTGAAATCTGTAGTTCAAAACTTTAAATATTACCCCAAATATATATAAACCTCAAACTCCTTGCTTATACATCACATACTGATGAGTGCTCTCCTGTATTGTTTTCATTTGCCAGACATCTTACCTCATGATTAGAGCTGACGAAACTGATGAAGCTAAGCTGAATTTTCATTTATTTGGATTTAGGAAGCTATGCAGAAGTCACAGAGTAACAAGGCTGTTAGTATTATAAGAAGTATTCCTATCATATGATTATTTAATAAATACATAGAAGGTCCTTTGATATCCTTCCGTGAAAAGGGGTGTCAAAATGTAAATTATTTAAAAAAAGTAAGGTAGTAACAATATTATAAAACGGGTGCTCAAAAGAAATGTGCCATTCAAAGACTAAAGGCAGATTCTGTTTAAGGAAGTTGATGACTAGAATTAAAGATAATCAGATTCCTTAAACACTAAAGTTATTCTTTTAAGAACAAAATGTAAATGAAGTGACAGCTGTAGTTAATGAAGAGATAACTCCTTCTCAGAAAGACCCAGAAAGTGGCTAATGTATATTATTTGTGAAAGACTTTTTTCCTTAGAATAAAGTTAAATTTTACAATCAATTTTAGTCAAAGTGTATGCGACTCTTGGATTCTATCCTTTAGCACCTAACACAATAGCAAGCAAATAGTAGGTATTTATTTATTCAATATTTATTGAATAGGATGGATAAACCTAACATCTAAGATTATCACTGCTCTGTAAGTAAACTGAGAATCATTAGGGTAACATTTCCTCTAATCTGTCTCTAGACCCAGCAATAATTAGATCCTTATATCGATAATAATAATAGATCAAATGTTCCATGCATTTACAAAGTACTAGGTAGTACATGAAGTGCTTTACATGTTTAACCTCATTTTACTCTTCATAAAAATTCTGTGAGGTTGCAGTAACATTTTTCCCATTTTATAGATGGGAAAACTAAGGTTTAGAGAAAATAAAGGTTTAAAGAAGTGACAAAGTCATAAATCCAGCATGGGGTGGTGGCAGCAAAGGACTTAGGGATTTTTATTCCAGAGCTGACACTCTAAACGATTTTCCATATTAGAGTTTCTTTCTATAACATTTTTAGATATTTTAGTTGACATACGAACTGTGAAAGTGAACGGTCATTAAATTGGAAGTAAAATTGTTTTCCTCGACCAATGATCTGAGACACCACAACAAAGTTAAGTAAATTGTGTAGGAAAACAAAGAGTCAGTGGCAAATCAGGAAGTCAGACCCCACAGTTTCTAATGTGAAGGAATGAAAAATCAACTTGAATTTTACAGCCTATAGACACTTGTTTTATTCCTTTCCACCAATAACTGGTTTTGACAATATGATTAATTTTCACAAGTACCTCTTAACAAAAAGATTTCATTGACTATTATGGCAATGCTTGGCACATAGTAAATATTCAATATTTGTCAAATGAATGAATAAATGAATATGTTTTTCCATGCCTGATAAGTATATTTGACACGGTTATTTGATCCTACAAGCATTTAATGAGGTTATTTAATGCTCTGTTTGACAAATTTACCATTGCTAATTTTACAATGGAGACTATGTCAATTTTTATCCATCATTGTATCCATCATGTCTTTAAAGTAAGGGAATGCAACATGTTTAGAGGAGAAAATACAATATTTGGTGGTTTTAAGAGAAAAATTAACTTTAAACATGTGATATCTGATAAAAGTTAATGGCATTTTCACAGCAAAGGAAACAATCAACAAAATGAAAAGTAGGCCAACAGATTGAGAGAAAATATTTAAGAATCATATATCTGATAAGGGGCTAATATCCAAAATATGTAAGGAACTCACACAACTCAATAGCAAAAAATTGAATAACCTGATTAAAAAATGGGCAAAGGACCTGAATAGATATTTCTCCAAACACATAAAAATGGCCAATAGGTATATGAAAAGAGGTTCAACATCACTAATCATCAGGGACAGGCAAATCAAAAACACAATAAGATATCACCTGTTAGGATGGCTTTTATCAAAAAGACAAGATATAGAAAGTGTTGGTAAGAGTGTAGGGAAAAGGTAACCCTTGTACACTGTTAGTGGAAATGTAGACTGGTGTAGCTACTGTGGAAAACAGTACGGAGGTTCCTAAAGAAATTAAAAATAGAACTACCATATGACCCAGCAATCCCTCTTCTGGGTATCTACCCAAAGGAAATGAAATTACCATCTGTAAAAATATCAGCATTCCCATGTTCATTGCAGCATAGTCTTAATAGCCAAGATATGGAAGCAACTGAAGTATCTGTTGACAAATGGATGAATAAAGAAACTGTGAGAGATATATGCATAAGAATATAAAATGGAATAATATTCAGCCTTGAAAAAGAGGGATATCTTGCCATTTGCAACAGCATGGATGAACCTAGAGGATATTATGGTAAGTGAAATAAGCCAGACACAGAAAAATAAAGCATGATCTCATTTCTATGTGGAATCTAAAAAAACCAAAATAAAACATAACAAAACCCCAAAAAACAAAACAATGAATACACAGCAACAGAGAATAGGACACTGGTTAGCAGGGGCAGGGAGAATGGGAAGATACAGGTTAAAGGGTACAAAGTTGCAGTTATGCAGGATAAGTCTAGAGATCTAATGTACAATATGAGGGCTACAGTTATTAATATTGTATTTTTTACTGGAAATTTCCCAAAGGAGCAGATTTTAGATGGAAGGAAGGAAACTATATGAGATGACAGATATGTTAATTTGCTTGACTACAGTAATCACTTCATTATGTATATGTAAATTATAACATCATGTCCCTTGGTTATCCACGGGGGATTGGTTCTAGGACCTTCCACAGATACCAAAATCCTCAGATGTTGAAGTCCCTGATATAAAATGGTACACATTTTATACACAAACCTCCTATATACAACTCCTAAACACAACCTCCTATATACTTTTAATCATCTCTAAATTACCTATAATACCTAACACAATGTGAAGGCTATGTAAATATTATACTGTAATAATGTTTGAGGAATAAGAAAAGAGTCTGTACATGTTCAGCATAGATGCATTTTTTTTCAAATATTTTTGATCAGCGGTTGGTTGAATCCACAGATGCAGAACCCACAGATATGGAGGGCTGACAGTATGATTAAAAAAAAGCTAATGAGTACTAATAGTTATGGAAAATTTATACAGTATTACAGAAGTGTTTTGACAACTCAAAAAAAATCAGTGTTTTTTTTTTAATGAAAAACCACAACTATCATTAACTTCTGATACATTTGTTATCACCTGGATTATTACAGCCCTGTATCTGGATGTGTCCAGAAAACATCCCTCACTGAAAAACAAATACTACAATCAACTCTTTTAATTTCCTCTTGCTTAGTACTTGAATCTGTTGCAAATTGGGCTTTAGCATAAGAAAGAGTTGGAACCAAACACTTGCATCAATAGATATGTAAACCATGCTACATTTTATCTTAAATGAGCTTGAGTGGCAGAACTATTTCACAGAACTACATTACTATCTACCTGGGAAATTCATCAATACAACAATGAAACACATAATATTTGTAGGATATAAAGATGAATTAGAAAAAGATTTGTTCTCAAGAAGCTCACAGTCACTTCCTTCATAGTGTATCTATTATATTCACAAAAAATTTAACTTCATGCCTGTAGTATATATTTATTTATATAATAAATTATATACATGGGCCCCACATTTATATAGTAAATATTAGCGAAGTATATTTTTTCCTGTTTTGGATCAAAATTGAAGGAATCAAAGCTCTACAATTTTCTTCCCACCCACAGGAACATCAAAGATTGTCAGCAAACCTCCAGAAGCAAGGTGAGCAGCATGCAACAAACTCACTCTCACAGCCCTCAGAAGCAAACAACCCTATCCATACTTTCTAACCCCCAGAACTGTGAAACAATAAATTTCTATTGTCTAAGCTACCCAGTTTGTGGTTCTTTTTTTTCCTCTTAGTACCTTTCATTCATTCATTCAGGCATTCATTTATTTATTAATAAGTATTACGGGGGTACAAATGCTTTTGGTTACAAGGATCACTCTTGTAATGCTTGAGTCAGGGTTATATAAGTGCGCCCGTCACCCAGACGGTGTTCATTATACCTGTTAGGTAGGTTTTTGCCCTTCCCCCTGATTGATTTTCATTGAGTTATACCTCCCTCTGTGCACATGTGTGCTCATCAGTTAGTTCCAATTTAATAGAGAGTACATGTGGTGTTTGTTTTTCCATTCTTTAAATATTTCACTTAGGATAATTGTCTCCAGTTCCATCCATATTGTTGCAAAAGGCATTAAGCCATTTTTCTTCATGGCTGAGTAGTATTCCACGGTATACATATACTACATTTTGTTAATCCACTCATGAATTGATGGGCATTTGGGTTGTTTCCACATCTTTGCAATTGTGAATTGTGCTACAATGAACATTCAAGTACAGGTGTCTTTTTGATAAAATGACTTTTCTTCGGGTAAACGCCCAGTAGTGAGATTGCTGGATCGAATGGTAAAGTTCTTTGAGGAATCTCCGCACTGTTTACCATAGAGGTTGTACTAGTTTGCAGTCCCACCTACAGTGTGTAAGCGTTCCTCTCTTTCTGCATCCACGCCAGCATCTACTGTTTTTGGATTTTTTAATAAAAGCCATTCTAACTGGCATAAAGTAATATCTCACTGTGGTTTCTAATTTACATTTCCCTGATAATTAGTGATGTTGAGCATTTTTTCATATGTTTATTGGCCATTTGTCTATCTTTTTTTGAAAAGCTTCTGTTCATGTCTTTTGCTCACTTTTGTTTGATTTTTTTCTTGCCGATCTGCTTGAGTTCTTTGTAGATTCTGGTTATTAGTCCTTTATCAGATGTATAGCTTGCAAATATTTTCTTCCATTCAGTAGGTTGTCTGTTTGCTCTGTTGATTATTTTCTTGGCTATGCAGAAGCTTTTTAATTTAATCAAGTCCCACTTACTTATTTTTATTGTTGCTGTGGTTGCCATTGAGATCTTCATAAATTCTTTGCCTAGGCCAATATCTAGAAGAGGTTTTCCAACATTTTCTTCTGGAGTTCTTATGGTTTCATGCCTTACATTTTTTATCCATCTTGAATTAATTTATGTGGCGGTGAGAGGTATGCATCCTGTTTCAGTCCTCTGCATGTGGCTGTCCAGTTGATGCAGCACCATTTATTGAGTAGGGATTCTTTTCCCCAGTGTACACTGTTGTCTGCTTTGTCAAAGATCAGTTGGCCGTTATGTGGATGGTTTTATGTCTGGGTTTTTTGTTCTGTTCCATTGGTCTACGTCTCTATTTTGTGCCAATACCATGCTGTTTTGTGCCTTGTAGTAGTTTGAAGTCTGGTAATGTGATGCCCCCCAGCTTTGTTCCTTTTGCTTAAGATTGCTTTGACTATTCGAGCTCTTTTCCGATTCCAAATGAAGCATCGAATTATTTTTTCTAGATCTGTGAAAAACGACATTGGTATTTTGATGGGGATTATACTGAATCTGTAAATCACTTTGGAAAGTATGGACATTTTAACAATCTTAACTCTACCAATCCATGAACACAATATGTTTTTCCATTTGTATCATCAGCGATTTCTTTCCTCAGTGTTTCATAGTTCTCTCTGTAGAGATCTTTCACCTCCTTGGTTAAGTATATTCCTGGGTATTTTATTTTCTTTGCAGCTATTGTGAATGGTATTGAGTCTTTGGTTTGACTCTCAGCTTGACTATTATTGGTGTATAGGAATGCTACTGATTTGTGTATGTTGATTTTGTAACCTGAGATTTTGCTGAATTTATTAATATTTATCAATTCCAGGAATCTCTTGGTGGAATCTTTGGGGTTTTATAGATATCATATCATCAGCAAAAAGCAATAGTTTCTTTGTTATAGCAGCTCTGGCAAAATAATACCCTAATAAATGTAAACTAAAAATAAAATCCTGAGCCCCCTGTCAACTGAATGGATCTCTTCTTGGCCAAGGGAACCCCAGAGGAACCTTAAAACTGAGTTCCTAGCCATGACAGGATGAGAAGTTGGGCACACCTTATGATACCTTTGCTAACCATTAGGCTTTCTTCCCTAGGCGCTAAACAGAAACCAGCCTTTTGGACAGACTTGTTCCACCACTGATTTCAACCAAATGCCTAATGCTGTTCCTCCCTTCTGTGGTTTTGGCACAACTGACCAGCATTCCTTCCTGATAAGAAACCGCTGACGATGAAGTGGTTTTGACCAGTCTATGGAGGCTGCACAGTGAGGGTTTTCACATCCTCTGCTTCACCTTTTGACCTCAGGGGGCTGAAAACTCCACCCTCGGATCCTGCTAAAGCCACCATTTTTGAACATGTGTCCTACAAAGTAGCATGAAGCTCAACTGCACATCGTGTTTCTCCTTTCATAAATATTCATGACTCCTCCTATAGCTTGTTAAATATGTATATTTGGCCATCCTGCGCAGCATAAATTCCTGTTCCCCTTGGCCCTCCCTTGAAATGCTTGCTGTCAGCTTCTGCTTGAGGCTCTGCTTCCCAGCCTGCGAGAAGGCCACTTACAGGCTGCAATCCTTTATTAGAAATGAAGCTCTACTTTCTAAATTTATGAACCTCATCATTCTAGAGTTGACACAAACTACGGTAGTGGAGCGGCCTGTAGCCTCGCTGACTGGAAGAGCAAGGATGCAAAGAAAAAGATGTAGTAGATTCCTCTGAGTTAAGTAGACACCAAAAAACATGACCAGGTCTGAATCATAGATGCTGGAGCTCTAACACCAAAGAACTGTGCAGTGAAGAAGCTCCCAAAGGGCCCTTCTGATGAATTCCTGTCCTTCCACCTACAAGAGAACCAGTGCTGGAACACACACAGAATGCTTTCCGATCCATGGCCAGTCCATGTTAGCCAGAGAAGTAATAATATCAAAAGAGGCTTGTAATTGCATGTTTAGCTAAGTAAAAACTTCTGTGGCATCAGAGCAGTATGCCTTTTCTCCAATCCCATCGTCCTGCTCTAATGCCAGAGGAGTCAGAACCAGAAAAGGGAGAGGCAGGGGTGGAAGGAGTGAAAAATTTGGCTAGCGATCTCCCACCCCAAGTTGGGGGATGGCGGAGTGGAGTTAAGCAGGATATGAGATAGAATTTTAAATTGAAGTAGGCTAAATGAATTGTTTAATTACCGAAAGTAAAGCAAAAAACTTGGCTCTCTATCATATTGTTAGAGATCAGTTTCCTAGCAGTAATAGCACAATTGGTGGCAAGACCAGGGAAAATAAAACCTTTTCCCCTACCCCTCACCCTTTACACCCAGAGGCAGGATCAGTTGTTGTGGGGCCTAATACTCATACAATTTATGAGCCCATCTTTAAAAAAACACCCATAATATTGCAAATACAAATCTCTCTTTTTCTTACTTCTTTTATTAAGGTCTCATATGCTGAAAAGATCTTAAGGTTTGGGGCAACAGAGGCTGCCATAAGACAGGGAAGAGAACTTAATTCAACAACAGTAATGTCAAAGGTTTATCAAAGATCTGTAGTCATTTATAACAAAATCATTCATAGTTCACCTAAAGACATCATCATTTGCCTATGGCACAGGATCTATGGTAGTAAGTCACTACCTTGCTTTCCGTAAATGTGCCCTGGTGTTTCAGCAGTGATGCATTGGGTCAGCATGAAAGGAGATCCCAGGTTTTTCTGCAGATACTTAATAAATAAAACTCTTGGGAAATTCCTTAATGATGTTTTGTAAAAAACTAGATAAGCAGAGTAAAAGGGTAAGTACGATGTCAGTATGCTGGATAACAAACACTTTAAAATTCTAAAGCTTTGAGAGAATACTGCAAAGAACAAATTTATATTTTCAATGAGCTGCTGTATTTAAGTTCCCTGACGTTACATTTGTGATTTGGGAGAAGTGAATAAACCTTTTAATACAATATTATTATGACACTGTATTAATAGGTTAAAAGGTACAAGCCATTTGAATCATATCAATAGATGCTGAAAAGGCAACCGATAATACCCAGTACCCTTCTGATAAAAAATCTTAGGACACAGGGGGGGATTTGTTAAAGGATAAATTAGAGCTAGATAGGAGAAGTAAGTTTTAGTGTATTACATTACTATAGTTAACAATAACATATAGTTTCGAATAGCCAGAAGGAGGATACTGAATGTTCCCAACACAAAGAAATGATAAATGTTTGAGATGGATATGCTAATTAACCCTATCTGATCACTGTATATTATATGTATCAAATCATCACTATGTACCCTGTAATATGTACACATATTATTGTCAATTAAAAAGTTAAATAAAAATTTTAAAAAGAAATCTTAGAATTTCTTCATGTGCAGCATGGCAAAGAACTGTATATATGATGGTGTTCCCATAGGATTATAATACCGTATTTTTACTGTACCTTTTCTCTGTTTAGGTATGTCCAGATACACAAATACCGCTGTGTTACTATTGTCTACAATATTCAGTACAGTAACACGCTATACAGTTTTGTAGCCTAGGAACAATAGGCTACACCCGATAGTCTAGGTATGTAGTAGGCTATACTGCCTAGGTTTCTGTAAGTTAACTCTGTGGTGGTCATAATTTCATATATATTTTTGGTGGGAAACAGTTTGGCATGATTTGCCAAAGTCTAGCATTTATGCACTCTAAACCCCAAAGATTCCACTACTAGGTATATACCAAAGAGGAACTCCTGAAAAGGATAAAGACGTTTACCAGGATGTTCACAGCAGCACTGATATCAATAGCAACACTCAGTAAGAGATGGAACCCCAATACCAACCCCAACCCTAACTCAACATTTGTTTGGTATACTCAATGTAAAAATCATACGGTAGTCAAACAGATTAACTATAGCAACAATATGGAAAGATATAGGTAATATAGTATTTAAATGAAAAAAGTCCCGAAAGAATACATGAAACATGTCCTTTATATAAAATTAAAAATGACTAAATGTATATGACAGTTAATTCTCTCTCAAATAATCTAAATGTCCATTATAATTCCAATAGAAATGCCAACATACATTTTTATTTATTTGGCTAGAGGAGGGGGAACTTGATACTACGGTTCATTTAGAAAACTAAATACATTGAGTAAAAGTCCAAATACACTTTGGAAGGAAAAATTATTAATAATTAGAGAGAATTTGCTGTATCAGTAAGAGAAACACATTAAGATCTATAGTCATTAAAACACTGTGATACTGATACAGGAATAGACCGATAGATCCATGGAACAGAAAAAGACATATAGACATTTAACTGATGATAAAGGGTACCTTTCAAATCAGTGTGGAAAGAACAGACCATTCAATAAAAAGCGTTGAGACAATTGGATGTACATCTAAAAAAAATCCTCATTTCACATAACCAAAAATAAATTCCAGACAAAGATCTACACTGAAGTTGAGAAAGGCCTTTTTAAGCATTACACAAAAGCCAGAAATTACAATGGAAAAGAGAGACAGATTAAACAATATAAATATTAAAAGCATCGAATAGCGAAAAGACACATGAACAAATTTGCAAGGCTATTTAACGGCATCCAAATATGAAATGCAAATTTTCTTTTGATTCTATTTCTAGGAACCAACCCTATAGAAATACCAGCACAAGCAAATGAACACAGATACATGTACAGAGATGTCTAATACAAAGTTGGTAACTGCAAAAACCAAAAACACTCCAAGTATCCAAAAGGATGGGAAGAGATAAATCTACAATGGAATAATATGCAGCCTTTAGGGACCTTCAGGTATAGCTGTAATAATGAAATAAAAAGAATAATGAAATAAAAAGATGTCTTCAATATATTCTTTTATTTTTATTGTGAAATATGATATCCTACAGAAAACAGCATAAAACATAAATGTAAAGTTTAATGAATTATAACAACACCATAGCAAGAATGAGAACACTGTCTGCAATAGTAAGTGCCCAAATAGCCCATCCTGATCCCAGTTCCTTCTGCTATATAGACAAAATACCACTATCCTGATTTCTGTGGTAAACATTCCTTGCTTCTATTTTACTTTTAGCACCAAAAGGTGCATCCCTCAATATACGTTTTTTTCTTTTTCATGAATTTTATATGAATGGTATAATATAACATATATTTCTGGGTTTGGCTTCTTTTACTCAATATTATGTTTTTAAGATTCATTAATGTTGTTGTATGTCGCTAAAGTTTGTTCATTTTCATTGCCGTATTCCATTACATGACTGTCTCATTTTTTTAAAGCCCATTTTACTGATTGTTTTCCCAGGTGGTAGCCAGTTTGGGGCTATGATGGATACTTGTTTATTCTTGTACATGTATCCTCATGTACATAAGCATGTATTTCTGTTGGGTTAGCGTATTTCTGTTTGGTTAGCATTGTTTTCAATTTTACTAGATAATACCAAAGCGTTTTCAAAGTAACTATGAATTTTCACTCCCATCAGCAATATAAGAGTTCCCATTATTCTATATGCTTGATAATTTTGGTATCATTGGATTTTAAAATTTTAACCCATCTGGAGGTTGTGTGGTGGTATCTTGCTATAGTTTTAACTTGGCATTCTTTAATCAGGCTAAGCACCTCTTCAAACGTATATGGTCACTTGATTATCTTCTTCCGTGAAGTGCCTATTAAGTCTTTGCCCATTTTTCTACTGAGCTTTGTTTTCTTATTAATTTGTCAGAATGCTTGATATACTCTGGTACAATTTCTTTGCTGGTTTATGTAGCATGCCTTTTTGCTCTTTCAGTAGTGTCTTTTGATAAACATAAGTTATAATATTAATATAGTAACCTGTATTACCTTTTTCTTCTTTGTAATTAGTGCCTTTTCTACTTACAAATTATTTCTCTATCCTAAGGTCATTAAGATGTTATGATATATTCTATAAGACTTACTATTTTGTCAATTACATTTAAGTCTACAATTTACATAGAATTAATATTTATGTAAAATGTGAAGAAGGGACCTACTTCCATTTCATTTTCCATATGGATATCGAGGTGAGCCAGGACTACTTATTGAAAAGGCCATTATTTTCCCACCATTCTGCAGTGTCAATTTTATCATAAATAAAATGTACATATATGCACAGGTCTGTTTCTGGACTCTCTATTCTGTTCCATTGGTCTATATCTAACACCAGTACTACTTTGTCTCAATTAACATAGTTTTATAAAAAGATTTAATAGCTGACAGAACAAGTATTCCTAATTAACATTTCTTCAAAGGGTTTTGGCTATCTTTGGGCCTCTGCATAGCCATATACATTTTATAATAAATTTGTAAAATTCCTCTAAAATTTTTTCATGAATTTTTTTATTGGGATTGCATTGAATCTACGGAAGAATTCAGGGGAAAATTAACACCATATAAACTGATTTTCCAATTCCAGGAACATGGTATATTTCCACTTTCAATTATTCTTTAATTTCTTATAATAAAGTTTATATTTGACTTTTTAGATGTTTTATACATTTAAAAAATTTATACCTAGGTTATTGACATTTTGTTACTGTAAATAGTATCTTTAAAAATTCACTTTCAGTTCTTGCTGATACAGAGAAATGCAATTGGTTTTTGTTTTTGGATCTTGTATTCAACAACCTTGCTAAACTCAGTATCTATGAAGTTTTTGTTGGGTTTTCTAAACAATGACATTTTCTGTAAATTATTAGAATTTTCTATCTTTCTAATCTTTATGCATTTTCTTGCCTTATTGTACTGATTAGGACCTCTGATATAATGTGAAATAACAAGGATAATAATGAAAATGCTGGCCTTGGTCCTTATCTAAAAGGGAAAGCTTTTTGCCATGAAGTATATGTTTGCTGAGGGTTTTTTTTTTTTTTTTGTAGATACCATTTATCAGAGTAGAGAAGTTCTTTTCTATTCCTGTTTTGCTAAGAGTGCTTATGAGCGGTTGTTAAATTCTACCGAAATGTGGTTTTTGTCCAATTGAGATAATTTTAAGATTTTTCTCTTTAGTTCATTAATGGTAATTATACTAATTTTCTAATATTAAATTGACTTTGTATTTGTTATAAACCGAACTTTGTCATAATGTATTTGTCTACTTGCTAATATTTTGTCTAGGATTTTTGCAACTATGTTAATGAATAAGACTACCATAGAACTGTCCTTCCATGTTACATCATTGTTAGGTGGTATAAAAGTGATGTTAACCTTATAAAATTAGCTGATGTGTGTAGTCTCTTTTCTTTTTCTGGAAAAGTTTACATAATCTGAAATTATATCTTTCTTAAATGTTTATTAGAATACTTAGGCAAAGTCCTCTGGGCTTAGATTTCTGTGGAAAGATCTTAAATACAGATTCGATTTCTTAAATAGTTATAGGAGTATTAGGGTATTCTATTATGTCAGTTTCAGCTAGTTGTATTTTCCCATAATTTTACCATTTCATCTAACTAAAAAAATTTGTTTTCCATAAAGTTGTCCATATATCCTGTAATTATTATTTTTTAATTATCTGCAAGACTGCTAGCAATGTACCCTTTTCCATTCCTGATAATAATATTTTTCTTGATCAATCTTGCCAGGTTTATTAATTCTATGTCTCTTAAATTATTGACTCTTCACTGTTGTTGATTTTTCTCTACTGTATATTTATTTCATTAATTTCTATTCTTATCCTTATTTAATTCCCTCTACCTTCTTTACTATGGTGATATTTTTCTAACTTTTTAAGAAGGATTCTAGCGTATTTTCAAGCCTTTGTCTTTTGTAATATATGCACTCAAGGCTAAAAAATTCTCTTTAAGTTCTACTTCAACTAAATATTACAAGTTTTGATGTATACTTTAATTATAATTTATTTGAAAATATTTTCTAATTTCCATATGATTTCTTGGTTGATTTATGGGATATGTAGAAGTATCATTTTGATGCTTTTAAGAAGATAGTTGCAGGAAAAATATTCACCCACTTATAAAGTTGTTTTTCAGTGGGAGGGTTATTTAGAAAACGTAGCTCAACATTATAAGAAACAGTGAACCTATAGTATATTCCTTTTTCTTCTTTTTTATTTCAATAGATTTAGGAGAAATAAGTGGTTTTTTGATATATGGATGAACTGTATAGTAGTGAAGTCAGAGCTTTTAGTGTACCATCACCTGAATAGTATATATTGTACCTGATAGGTAGTTTTTGATCCCTTACCCCTCTCTGACCCTTCCCTCTTCTGAGTCTCCAAAGTCTATCACATCTCTCTGTATGACCATGTATACCCATTATTTAGCTCCCACTTATAAGTGAGTACATGCAGTATTTGTTTTTCCATTCCTGAGATACTTCACTTAGGATAACGGCTTCCAGTTCCATCATTGTTGCTGCAAAAGACATTATTTCATTCTTTTTCATGGCTGAGTAGTATTCCATTGAGTGTGTATGTATCACATTTTCTTTATCCACTCATCAGCTGACGGGAACCCAGGTTGATTCCATACCTTTATAATGGTGAATTGTGCTTCAATAAACATACAAGTGCACGTGTCTTTTTGATATAATGACTTCTTTTCCTTTGGGTAGATACCCAGTAGTGGAACTGCTAGATTGGATGGTAGGTCTACTTTTAGCTCTTTGAGGAATCTCCATACTGTTTTCCACAGAGGTTATACTAATTTACATTCCCACCAATAGTATATAAGGGTTCCCTCTTTACCGCATCTGCACCAACATCTATTGTTTTTTGACTTTTTAATAATGGCCATTCTGATAGGGGAAAGGTGGTATCACATTGTGCTTTTAATTTGCATTTTCCTGATGATTAGTGATGTTAAACATTTATATATCTTCTTCTGGAAGTGTCTGTTCATGACTTTTGTTCACTTTTTAATAGGGTTATTTTTTTTTCTTGCTGATTTGAGTTCCTTGTAGATTCTGGATATTAGTCCATTGTTGGATGTACAGTTTGTGAATATTTTCTTCCATCCTGTAGGTTGTTTACTCTGTTCACTATTTCTTTTGCTGTGCAAAAACTTTTTAGCTTAATTAAGTCCCATTTGTTTTTGTTGTATTTGCTTTTGGTGTCTTAGTCATCTTAGACCACAGGGAATAAAACTAGAAATCAATTTGAAGAGGAACTCTCAAAACTATAAAAATACATAGAAATTAACCTGCTGCTGAACAATCTTTGGGTCAACAACAAAATCCAGATGGAAATAAAAAATTTTTTTGAATTGAATGACAATGGCAACAAAACTACCAAAATCTCTGGATTATAGCACAAACAGTGTGAAGAGGGAAGTTCATGGCACTAAATGCCTACATCAAAAAGACAGAAAAAAATCACAAATTAACAACCTAATGTCACACCTCAGGGAACTAGAAAACAAGAACAAACCAAATTCAAAGCTAGCAGAAGGCAAGAAATAATAAAGATCAGAGCAGAACTAAATGAAATTAAAACTAAAGAAAAAATCAAAGGATCAATGAAATGAAAAGTTAGTTCTTTGAAAATATAAACAAAATCCATGACCAAAAGAAGAGAGATGATTCAAATAAGGTCAATCAGAAATGAAAACGGGGACAGTACAATTGATACCACAGAAATACAAATATTATCCAAGACTACTATGAACATCTCTATGCACACAAACGAGAAAGTCTAGAAGAAATGGATGGATTTTTGGAAACACACAACCTTCCAGGTTTTAATCAGTAAGAAATAGAAATCCTGAACAGACCAATTACGAGTAGCAAGATTGAATCAGTAATAAAAAATCTCCCAAGAAAAAAAAGCCCAGGAGCAGACAGATTCACAGCCAAATTCTATCAGACCTACAAGGAAGAACTGGTACCTATCCTACAAAAACTGTTTCATAACATCGAGAAGGAAGGAATCCTCACTAACTCATTCTATGAAGCCAGTATCACCCTGATATCAAAGCCAGGACAGGACACAAGAAAAAAAGAAAACTATAGACCAATATCCCTCGTGAACATAGATACAAAAAATCCTCAAGAAAATACTAGCAAACAAAATCCAACAGAACATTAAAAAAAAAAAAAAAATCACCACAATCAAGTGGATTTCATCCCAGGGATGCAAGGATGGTTCGACATAAGAAATAAACAGAATTAAAAACAGAAACCCATATTATCACCTCAATAGATGCAGAAAAAGCATTCAATAAAATCCAGCACCCCTTCATGATAAAAACCCTTAATAGCCAGGCACGGTGGCTCACGCCTGTAATCCTAGCACTCTGGGAGGCTGAGGTGGGAGGATTGTTTGAACTCAGGAGTTCGAGACCAGCCTGAGCAAGAGTGAGACCCCATCTCTACTAAAAATAGAAAGAAATTAATTGGACAACTAAAATATATAGAAAAAATTAGCCAGGCATGGTGGCTCATGCCTGTAGTCCCAGCTACTCAGGAGGCTGAGGCAGAAGGATCGCTTGATCCCAGGAGTTTGAGGTTGCTGTGAGCTAGGCTGACGCCACGGCACTCTAGCCCGGGCAAAAGAGTGAGACTCTGTCTCAAAAAAAAAAAAAAAAAAAAAACCCTTAACAAACCAGGCATAGAAGGGTCATACCTCAAAATAATAAAAGCCATATATGACAAATCCTCATACAACATCATCCTGAAGGGGGTAAAGTTGAAAGCATTCCCCCTAAGAACTAGAACAAGACAAGAATGCCCACTGTCACCACTTCTATTGAACACAGTACTAGAAGTCCTAGCCAGAGCAATCAGGAAAGAGAAAGAAATATAGGAAAATCCAAATTGGAAAAGAGGAGGTCAAACTACCCATTTGCTAATGATACGATCTTATGCCTGGAAAACCCTCAAGACTCCTCCAAGAGATTCCTAGAATTGATAAATAAATTCAGTAAAGTTTCAGGTTACAAAATTAAGGTATCCAAATCAGTAGCATTTCTATACACTACTAACAGCCAAGCTGAGAATCAAATCAAGAACCATTTGCAATAGCTGCAAAAAAATTAAAATACCTAGGAATATACTTAACCAAGGAAGTGAAAGATCTCTACAAGGTGAACTACAGAACAGATGAAAGAAATCATAGGCAACACTAACAAATGGAAAAACATCCCATGCTCATGGATTGAAAGAATCAACATTGTTAAAATGTCCATTCTGTCCAAAGTGATTTACAGACAGATTCAATGCAAATCCCATCAAAATACTAATGTCATTTTTCACAGACTTAGAAAAAATAATCCTAAATTTCATAAGGAATCAAAAAAGAGGCCGAATAGCCAAAGCAATCCTAAGCAAAAAAAAAAAAAAAAGAAAGAAAAGAAAACAAATCTGGAGGCATCGTATTACCCAACTTTAAATTATACCACAAGGCAATACTAATCAAAACAGCATGGTACTGGTATAAATGTAGACACATATTAATAGATCAATGGAACAGAATAGAGAACCCAGAAATAAAACCATATAGCTATGACCTACTGATCTTCTACAAAGCCAACAAAGACATATGGTGGGGAAAGGATGCCCTATTCAATAAATGGTGCTGGGAAAATTGGAGAGCCACATGCAGAAGAATTAAACTGGATACCTAACTTTCACCGCACACAAAAATTAACTCAAGATGGGTTAAAGACTTAAATGTAAGACCTGATACCATAAAAATTTAGGATAAAGTAAAAAAAACTTAAAAGCTTCTGGACATTGGCATAGGCAAAGAATTTATGACTACAGTATATTTTTAACTGAAAAGCGCAAGTTGAATTACAACATATATTATGTGATCCTTTGAAAGCAAAACACAGGAAAACTTCCATGCTTGTTTACATATATAAACACACATATATACACACAGAATCTGGAAGAAATACTAATTGTTAATTGTGATTACATGTACAGAAAATAATAGAATTAAGAGGACTGGAGGAAAATGGAGAGCTTATATACCCAGGCTTGGTTTGAATCTGTTAGATGCAGCAGCTATTATTAACATTATTTTTTTAAATTAATACTTCAGGCCCAGTGTGGTGGCTCATGCCCATAATCCCAGTATTTTGGGAGGCCAAGGCAGGAGGATCGCTTGAGCCCAGGAGTTTGAGACCAGCCTGGCCGACACCCTGTCTCTACAAAAAAATTTTAAAAAATTAGCTGGGCAAGGTGGCACACTCCTGTAGTGCCAGCTACTCAGAAGGCTGAGGCAGGAGGATCACTTAAGCCCAGGAGTTCAAGGCTATAGTGAGCTATGACCACTCACACCACCGCCCTCTAGGCAAAGTGACAGAGTGAGACCCTATCTCTAAAATTAAAAATAAAAATAAAATAAATTAAGATTTTACTTAAAATAGACCAGTAGAAGAAGCTCTATTATTATATATAAAACTATATATATTCAGGGTAGCAAGGAACTTGAAAATTTTTTCAATTAATTTCTTTGACCTTAAAATAGGATTTATTTGACCTCAGGAAAAATAAAATTTATTTACTTATGATGCTCCACAAAAAAGAAGATCCTAATACACTTAGTTTTATAGCTTAAAACCTACGAATTTTCTTTTTCTATTTAACCCAGATTCTATATACTACCGCATTCTGGTTTTTTCTCACTTATGGATATGCAAAATAGTTGGTGACTGTTTTCATACACTTTTTATATTTCTGTTTCTTGTGCTGAATAACCTCAACATCTTTAACCTTTCTTCAAAATTTTACTTTCTAGCCTTCCTATCACCAAAAACAGTTCAAAAATTTTTAGGTATGGAACACAGAAGAAACCCAGAACTCTAATAATGACTACGCACAGAAAATTACTTTAAATGTTCAATGCTAAATGATGCATTTCAGTTAAAACCACATTACATATTGACTTCTTACTTACGTTGACCCTCAAAGCAATACTTATAAATAAATATCTGTGTAGAGTGAAAGTTTAAGGAAGAAGAGTTGCAATAGGCTGTCAAGAACTACGAAGCATTAAATGACAGGCACTTGGAAAGGCCTATTTGGAAAGCGGAATTGAAAATGAAGAGGAAATTGTCATGGTGGTGAGGAAATGCAACATCTTTACAGGCCTAGAGGCCCTCTTAGAGTACAGATCGTTCTTCAACAGCAAAATAATTTGGGAGCAGGTCTTTAACTTTTTAATTCAGTATTTTTCATCAGGACTGCCATTTGTCAGCTGATTATATACATGAGGTGGAGCCACATGTCCACCAACAGTTAATTTAGCATCAGGATCTATTCAGCAATGTTTGTGCAATTTTATTGTGTTTTCCATTATTTTATTAAATACAGGTAGATGATTCAAAATGAAAATGCCGATGCCACAGGAAAAAAGTATGGGCTTCATAAAACTAATATTAATTTAATGGAAACAAAGATGAGATCACTGACTATGCTAGAGTTACATTATCGTTAGTTTCAGTGGCATAGTCGGCTTCAGTTGAGAAGCACGGGGCGGGGATGGGGGGTGGGAGGAGGGCACAAGTAAGAATCGTATACAAAAGCTTGGTGTATGTGCTGTGCACATGTACGGTGCTCATACGCTATATAATTCCCTTGGGCGAGGTGGGGTCTGGAACATGTTAATATGACGCGATGGCCACTCCCTTGATTAGGTTACATTATATGGCAAAGGTGATGGCATCGTGATCACGGCTGTGTTACACTGGACTCCATCACAGCCGACTGAGTGAGAGTCTCTCAGTGGCTTTGCAAAAGTCAGCTTTCGTGTGGTGAGGGGGCCATGGGAATGGGACTTAACAACGGCCTCTAGAAGCTGGCAATGACTCTAGGAGCTGGGAGTCCTCTAAGAGCATGAAACAGGGACCTCAGCCCTACAACTGCAAAGGACTGAACTCTGCTGACAACCTGAATGGGCCTGAGAGAGGATTCTGAACTCCAGACAACGAGGCAGTCTGGCTGACGCCCTGACTTCAGCCTTCTCATACCCTAAGCGGAGAACCAGCTACACTCTGCGTGGACTTCTTATCTATAAAAACTGTGAAATAATTAACGGGTGTTGTTTAAACTTACAAAGTTTGTGGTAATTTATTATATGGTAATAATAAATAAGTACAGTATGCCAAAATAGAAACATCAAGTTTAAGTAAAACAGGTGAGATATGAAAGAACAAGTAGAGAAGATGACTACAGATGAATCCAGAAATAGAACTAAATGCACATGTTTTTAATGGTTCAGAACAGGAAGGACAGCATGGGTGGCAGAGTGAATCTGAGAAGAAGAGCATGTTTGAGAGTATGTGATGGTTGTCATTTTTGCAAAGAAAATGAAAATTAACATTTATTAGGTATCTTCCATTATAGATACTTTCACATTTTACAATGATGAAAAAGCTATTTGAAATGTTTTACTTTTCTTCCAATATAACAAAGGAATCACACATGCTTTAAAAGGTTAGAAATGTTTTTTAAGCAAAATGATATGAAAGCCAAGAGTCTGAAAAACTCTCATTAAATTTGTATTAGCTCATTAGTAACTACATGTGAAAATTAATGTGTTCAGTATGAGGACAGGTATATCTTCATACATATATATTAGTTCTATAAAATATTTCAAAATTAATATATGATATATGAAGATTAGTATTTTATACAGTAAGCTCAGAGCATGTAACAAATCTAGTTATTCTATTATTGACATAATATAATTTTGTTTTGAGGATACACGTACAAGTCTGGCCTTTCTCTTAAATTACCCTGTGTGTAAAGTCTTTGACGGCCTACGTACACTGAACAACTTTGAGTGTGAGAACAAACCGGTGTCCTGCTAACCCCCCACATAAACGAAGAATATCAAAGAATATCACACCATCATCCTGGAAACTTGCCTGGAGTTTTGTTTTTGTTTTGTTTGTTTTTAGCAGGATGGAGAACTTATAATAGGATTTTTTTCTTCTTGAACTTTTCACTCCAGCATAACATATATTCAGAAAAGTGTACAATAACAAGTGTACAGGTCAGTAAGTTTTTACAAATGGAACTCATCCTAAGAATCAATATCTGGATTAAAAAAAAAAAGACAACACAGAACATTACCAGCATCCAGACGCCTCCCTTACACATCCTTTGCAGTCATTACCCCACATAAGGGTAATCACTATCCTAACTTCCAACACCTCCAATGAGTTGAACTGTATAAAAATGGAATCACATAGTGTGTATTCTTTTGAGACTAACTTTTCATGCTCAACATACATTTGTGAGATTTATTCATTCTGTTGTATGAAGCAGTAGTTTGTTCTTTTTCATTGCTGTATAGAATTCCACTGTGTAAGCAAACCACAATTTGCCCTTCTGCTTGCTGATAAGCAGTTGGGTAGTTTCCAATTTTTAGCTGTTATAAATAGTACTGTTCTGAGAATTTTTGTACAGGTCTTTTGGTGAATCTATGTATGCATTTATGTTGGGTACATAAATAAAGGTGGAATTGCTAGGTCCTTGAGCATTATTCAGCTTTAGTAGGTATTATCAAATAGTTCTCCACAGTAATTGTACAAATTTATACTCCCACCAATAGCATATAAAAATTCTTTTTGTCCCAGATCCTTGTCAACATTTGATATTTTCTGTTTTTCTCATTTTACACATTGTGATGGGTATGTGATCCTATTTTGGCTGAAATTTGCATTTCCCTGATGATTAACAATGACCAAGCACCTTTTCATACATTAAATGGGCATTTGGATTGCCTCTTTTGTGAAATGACCATTCCAGTCTTGCCCATTTTTCCCACTGATGTGTAGGAGTTCATTTTATATTATGATGAGATGTTAAAATTTAAAAATTTCTTTTTTCAGATTGTCAGAGAAAATGTAATATAAGCAACATCTGGACTAAACTTGAAGAGCCTTAAAACAGTTTCTGTTCTTCTGCAACACAGGGGAAAAGAGAAAGAAAAAGTCTACCTTTAAATATTTAATTCAAGAACTACATAAAATGAAAATGGGTTTATAATTTCTGACATTGGGAGAAACCTACAGGGAAGCTGCCATAAATCACAGTACTTTACAGTAATAAAATAGTCACACCCTTCAAGCTCACTATTTCTTATTAATTAAAATTTTAGTATCAAATACATTTTGCAGTTTGTTCACAGTAAGATGTATTTCTGAGAAAAACTGGTAAATAATTGGTTGGATATTCCTTTTAACCAAGACCAGACAAAAGCCTGACTTCTGGTTTTAAATACCCTTCTGTTTAAAAAAAACAAAATCAAATTAGTGTCACAAAGCGTTGACCTAAGCAGTTCTACCGAGGCAGAGGGAACAAACAGCTATAGTTCCACTAGACTTCCACCTTTTACAATAAAGTCCCTATGTACAGTACATTTTGGTCTTGTGCAAGCTAAAAAAATGTTTCCAGGGGAGAGATTAGTTTTCATTCCTTGTAATGATAGCAGTAACTCCTAGGATTTCTTCTTTATACCAGGTTTTTGGTTAATAAAAATGGTCTATACCATTTCTGAGAGGTGATCAGAGAATGGTATGGGTTCCAATTGATTTTTTAAAAGCTACTTTTGGTTTTGAAAATTTACCTTTAAAAGTTGATTATCAATCATTTATTGAGTGCTGTTTTTATAGGGGAAGGGAGTGAATAAAAACTAAAAGTACTAAAAATGTATTTCAAAATTTTAGCAATTATAGCTGTATAAATATTTACAAGTAAAATGATGCTACTCATAAAAGAGTATGATATTTATTGTATCAGGAAACTACAGTGATGTTTTACTGAACTTCAGGAGAAGCAAAATGCTTCAAGGAAAATATCAGGGTATAGGTAGCAAATTATATGAAAAATAAAATAAAGATTTTAATTTATGAAAAATCTCCTTAAATTTCAGCCATATAATAGAGATCCTCAGGCCAAATAAGCAATAAGCGGGCCAAATACTGTGATACAATTTCTCTACCACATGCTGAAAGCATTTATTATAAATACTCTGTAATATTTCCCCTTTCTTTGAGCGATTGGCTTCCCATACTTTGAGGAAATGCTGATAAGAAACATTCTATAACCATGCTGAGCAAACTCTTAGAAAGGAGCTCTTGGTACACAGGGCATGATTACTCTTCCCTGTTAATAGACTTACCACATCTGTCCCTGTCGTTTCACTGAACAAACCTAATTCCTTCTATGTGCTTACACAGGCTAAGATTTTTTGTGGCTCTTCTTGTGCTCACTCTGACACATCACTTCTCTTTTTTATTCCACTTCATTTACTTACCTAGCACTTAGTATTCCAGGTGTTCCTGCGAAAGGGAGCCATTGAAGTAAGGACCTACACATCCTACCTTCTCCTACCTGACTCAAGAGCCAGACATCAAATCCACTTCACATGACCCATTTGAAATATTTTAGCACAAATATTAAAAACTAGAATATTAAAAAGTGAAAGAATACCCACTTTTTCTAGTCTTCATATAAAGGCAGTATAGTTAAACTATACAACGGCGCTGTTACAACATTTTTCAAAGGTACTCCAATGTTTGGAACTGGATTCAAGACATTTGAGTTAGCAACTTGTCCAACAGGTTGGCTATTCTAGGGAACACCTGATCTGGAATGACACCTGCTTGACCCCAGCAGCTCAAGTTGCTTACTCTCTAAGGTCTGACCTAAGAAAGAGCAAGCAGAACCAGGTAATTTTTCTTCTTCAAAGAACAGGACTGTACAAACCTAATTTTTCGAGGTGCTATTTAAGCAACTCATTTACTCAAAAAATACTGTAAACCTAAGTAAGAATCATTGAAATGTGGAGTTCTATAGAGTTAAGTTATTAATACGAGCTCCTCACTGGTCCCCTCTTCATGTGTTTGAGTTCATTGTACTTCAATTCAGCTTAAAGGAGGGTCTGAGTAGGGGCAAGGAGGGTACCAGAGAAGACAAAGACCTTCATCTGAATTTTAATCACTGACTTAGTCAGTCTCTTTTATTTGTTAAGCATGGACAAAGAAAGTATTCTGAGTGGCACTGCTTAAGTCTTCCAAACACAATCTGAGATCATACCCACAATTAAATGTGGAATTTTGATAAACTGAATTCCCATCAGCGCTTAAAAAAAAAAAATCTCAGCTAAAAGAGAATTCATATTGCTGAGTCATGACTCATTTTCTGGAATCATTGGTCACTAGGGACAACTGGACAAAATCAAATTTTTTCCAAAACTTTGATTTTGCACTTAAGAATCAGATATTTTAAGAAAGTTTATTCAATGCAAGTGTAAGAATCAGGTGAATCTTATTTCACAATATAGTAGTTACCTGCTTTTCACTAAAACTGATACACAGGGAACTGAAAACAAGAACAACCACTAGAGAGCGTGAAAGAACATAAGAGAACAAAAGAGTCTGTAACAAACACTTTTCCTCTTTAGAGACTGCTGAAGGTCAAGACTGGAGCAGAAGGGGAAACACAGTCCTGTTGTCAATATAAAAGGATTCCCGGGGTTTTGGGTGGATAACTGGGTAACTTTCATGAGTAAAGAATTAATTTGACAACTCAGAACGATTTACATGTCCAGCCTCAAGTCCCTGCGCCCGGCTCCTATCTTTTGCCTTCATTTTTGTTTGAAGAGATTTCATTCTCAGGGTTAACGGGGATACAAAACAGAGAATTATGCCCAAAAGGTAGAGAGAAACTGCAGCACAAAAGGAGAAATAACAGTTCCTTTGAAACAGTCAAAAGTTTTGATCAACTATAGCCAAACCTTTTTCAGAAAAATGTTATGGCTATACTGCAGAGCTCTTTACCTTCTTTGAAAATTTAATATATAAACTATATTTATATGGAGATACGTATAGTTCACAGAAAAAAATTTTTGAAAAATAGTTATCAAGAAGAAATTATGAGTTGTGAAAATGGGCCTGTCTTCAAGAAAACACTGGTCAAAAGAAAATTATTTTACATATGCATGAGAATTTCTTTTCTCATATCACTCATTTCACTCTACCCACTCCATTCCCATTTAAAATTTGTCTTTATTTAAGGGGATGGATATCCCAAGTATACTGATGTGATTCTTACAAATTACATAAGTGTATTAAATTATCGCATGTACTCTAAAGCTATGTATATCTTTCATGCATAAAGGAAAAATTGTTTTAAAAAATAAAATTTGTCTTTAGTCACAAAGTGGGCAACTTAGTTCATTTTTCTAACACAGAAAGTATGAACATTCATAATCTGACACTCGTTTTCAGAAGAGAAAAGGAACATGTTTCCTTTGAACATTTTTCTCTTTCTAATGCATGGTGGTGAGTTTTATAATGATCAGCTTTGTTAATAAAATAGTTTCTTTCAACTTAGGTCAGTAAAATATTGTAGCAGCAATAGATTAATGACCTCTGATTGTTCCTGGCATCAGGAAATACATTCAGGCCAATATTAATTAATAATCTCAATCTCTTTCTCATTCTATCATATAATACACACACATAATAACACACAGAGATATCACGGCAGTCCTCTCACATCCTCAAGGCAGAATAAAAGCTGAGAGAAAAATCTAAGCCCTGTGTCACACGACATGAATACGTTAAGCGGGATAGAGCACTGCGTCCTCACTCTCCCAGCCATCAGTTCTCCTATAAACAGTGGGCTTAAATAGTGGATTCTCCTGTAAGACAGACAGTCTCTTGTTTCCTACTGGGTGGGGAATTCACTTTGTAATTTGGTTTCCGATAGCCTAGAGCAGTAATGAACTATTCCTTACAACTTATTGCCCATCCCACACAGACTTGTGAATCAGTACTGCACTTGGAGCCAGATGAAGAGTGGACTGAGCAGGTCAGGCTTTAACACAAAAGGACAACATCCCTTCGCGTCCCCATAGCCAAATCAAGCCAACTTGTTCCCAGGAGTTGTAAAGAGCCATGACAGATCCTTTTGACCGTGGCTATCTTTACTATTTAGCTCACTAGAATAGTGTGGTCTCTTTCATCGCCACAATGGTCTCCAGGAAAATGGAAAGGCCAGCAACCTTTCTTAGGGACTAAATGAAAATGTATAAAGACAGATGTTTACTGTCTGTTGTGACTCTCAACCTCCTCCACTTAAGTTACCCTCAAACAGATAATTTATGTGGTGAAATAACAGAGCATCCTTCTGAGTGGAGAGAAATAGAGCTAGAGCTTGGATAAGGAAGCAATTGGTCCCAAACAGCTGGATAATTTAAAAATGTTATCTCACATTTTTCTGTGAGTGAACATAGGGAAGGCAGTGAATATGGGAAGACCTTTGCTTCCAGTTAAATAGTACAAGTGACAAAAATAGATACCTGCATATAGGAAAAGTTTTACTAACTTATTTATACAGAAAAATACTAAGTCCTAAAGTCTGTTAAAAGAAATTATAATCAATTTAAAAGTTTTAATTTCATATACAGATATTCAGAATATGCTACAGCCATGTAATTTTTTATATAAAATCAGGATATAAACTATAATCATTTTCCTTAACTGAAAGCCATTTTTTCCTCCCAATATTTTGTTACATAATTTTGGTTTTGGTTAAGAGCATGTATCAATATTGAGTTGATGACATCCATTCCTCAATAGCTCCTCCCCTTAAGATTTCAATCTCGGTTTATGATGCATTTGGTCTATTTAGGCAATAATTCATCGTACCTGAGGCTAGCAGATATAGAGAGTATAAATAAAATAGAAAGCCTAAATGTAACTGGTGCTATGAAAAAAAAACACATTAAATTGAGAATCAGGAGATCTGGGTTTTTATTTCAACTCTGATCTTGAACAAGTACTAAACTTCTTAGACGTCAAAACTCTCACTGAAAATGGAGAGACTGTACTATAGACAACCTCTACAGTCTCTCTCAGATTTAACTTTCAGTACGTCAGTCAGCTAACGTGTCTCACTTATCCACTGGCAGAGGATATGAAAAGCCTACGTCGGGCAAAAAGAACAAGCAAAGTTCTCATTGGATAGCTTTTACTGATGTTTACGGATCCGACCTGTTGAACTTTTTGAATGACACGGATTTATTACGTGCTATGGAGATTTAAGCAAGGTTGTTACAATCTTGTTGATGGTCAATACATCATGTCTCCCTCAGAGAGAAATGGCTATATTCTTTATACTTCATAAAGAATTTTGGGAAAGATCCAGAATAAGAATCCACTTCATACTATTAAAAGAAACAAGTAAATGTTACAGTGTTAATATTTTCTACGATCATCATTCTTTTAATTTATCTGAGTCTCTCAGTTGGCTATCCTTGTGCTGGATTCCGTACTGGAATGCTGACAGCCTCCACACCGTATTCCTGTGAACTCACGTAATGAAATCCAACCTATTCCTTAAAGCCAATAATCACAAAGGTAAACAGTCATTGCATTTGTGTAATAAAAAAACCCACATTCTCTTTAAATACATACAAACTTTTAATTTCAGTCTCAGACTCTAGAAACTCTTACCTGGGGTCTGCATTCTGCAAAGTTTCTGGGCGTTGCTAACATGATCTGTCCGGCATGCCAGTCAGATCCTCAAACACTGTGTGTACACTGCACTCGCGCCGGCGCGCGCTCTCCCCTTCTGCTCTCGCTCCTGCCTCACGCAGTTTGGAATGCAGAAAAGCGGAGCCCATGCCAGTCAAACTCAATCCCTTCTCCCCCTCGGTCTTCTGCCAGACGGCGCTAAACAACAACCACCCTTCCTTACTCGCTCAGGCAGTCACTTCAGGAGAAGCAATGCGATTTACCAAGCTAAGTAATTCCTATTTTCTATCCCAAGGGGTGGGAGGTAGATGTGCGCATCTGTGATTTTCAGAGTGATTTTTGGTAAGCAATCTATTTTAAAAATCTGTCCCATTTTAGGGATAGAATAATAACTTTCAGAGATTCTTACTTTGAATGTTATTATGTTAAATTCAAATATAAACTTTTCAAAATACAAAAACCAGGTAAATATTACAGCTAATGTAGATACAGAAGTCTGTGAACACACATTACTATCTTGAATTACCTTATTGAGCAGATCAATTTAACTTATCACAATGGCAACAGCTAAAATTTAGAAAAGAAAAAAAGTTTTTATTTCCCTAAAACCCTTCAGTCAGGTCTTAAGCTAGATCTTTATTTTTAGGAATAATCAAAACTTAATTTTATAAACTGAGTACCTGTACTAAATTAATTTCCTAGTAGATGCAATGAAATTACAGATATCGCTGTTCTCAGTCACCATTTTAGTTTGTTTTAAAATCAGACATATTTCTAGGGTTTTTTCTATATTCCAAAAAAGGAAGGCGGGTCAGCTATGTAACATTCATTACTAGTATGATAACCTAGCACATTTTGCAGCTGCTCAGTTGCTGAGGTTAACGCGTCGGGATTGATCAATTAACAAATTCACAGTTTGAACCATAGTGGACTCCACCTGCCACCTTAGGGCAGTAGAACGGAACAAACATGAGAAGAACACAGTATTAATCTATTATCTGCCATCTAACAAACAGCTGATGGAAACACATATACTCTATCATCTGTTTATATTTATGTACATATATCTCACATATTAGATACACATATATACACAGATATACATATGTATGTGTATACACATGTATACATATGTACATGTATGTATGAATATATGAATATTCTTTGGCACCTTTTTTTCTTCCCCTTTTTCTCCCTAAATCTCAAAGTTTCTCTTTTGATTCTATTATAATTATTTTTTTTTTTTTGGAGACAGGGTCTCACTCTGTCTCCCCAGCTAGTGTGCAATGGCATCACCACAGCTCACAGCAACCTCAAACTCCTGGACTCAGGTGATCCTCCTGCCTCTGCCTCCGGAATAGCTGGGACTATAGGTACCTCCCACCATGCCCAGCTAATTTTTCTAATTTTTGTAGAGATGGGGGTCTCACTCTTGCCCAGGCTGGTCTTGAACTTCTCACCTCAAGCAATCCTCTTGCCTCAGCCTCCCAAAGTGCTAGAATCACAGGCGTGAGTCACCACACTTGGCATTGATTCTATCATAATTTGTTTTTCGTTATCTGATCTCATATTCCTTCAGGACTCATACCACTCTAACATTGTATTTTCCTCTGCCTTTACTTTCAGTTTCCTGTTTCTACTTCAGATGAACTATTCTTTTAATCCCTACTGATACTCAAACAAGCATCACAGGGAAAGAAAGGTATAAACAAAACTTAAAGCAGAAACATTCAAACTGAGAGTCTGTCTATGAAGACACAGTCCACAGACTCCCCCCTAACCTGTATGAAACAAAACATCAACAACCCCTACAACTTCTTACCAAAGGCAATACAAAGCTGTATCATTACTGTTAACTGCCATCTATAATTGACCTTAAAATAGTGCAAAGCACACTGAAATTATTTTTGTTATTCCTCAGAACAATTCTAAGAAATAGTTTGTGATCCATAATTCTATCCAAGAGTTAGAACTAAGTGTAGTGAGTCTAAGTTACAGGGAGAGAGATTTCAGCTCACTAAAAGGAAGTCAGAGGTGTTGAAATATGGAAGTAGCCTTCTGAAGGGGCGGTCTGCAGACTATGAGGCCCTTAACTCTTCCCACACAGGCAGACCGCCCATTTGATGAATATGCTATAATGCGGCAGTTCTCAAACTGTGCTGCTGAGCAACACTGCTGTTCTGATGATAAAACAGATCAACGGCAATCTTTTCCCAGATGACAGAAGGAAGTTCATGTACATAATCTTCTCAACTATGAGTTTTTCTTCTTAAATGTTTTTCTAAAACGTTAGACTGTGCTACTATTAATATTAATCAACCTTACAGAAGCACAAAATGGTGCCAAATTCAGGTCAAAATGACATTTTCAGATACTTGAAGGCTAATTATAACAATATTTTATTGTGTCCTGCAAAAAGCACTTTTACTACCTGGAGTTCTAATACTGAACAAATAAGAGAACCACTGTTGAGGAAACTATTTTTCTTAAATGTAAACATGATGTCATTCCATTATTCAACACTCTTCAACGAAGATGATATACTTTATTAATTTCTATACTAAATCATTTTTACAAGTATACATTAATATTGTTGATTCTCTGTTTCATGCCTTCCAGCCTTGGTGTTGCTGCTTCTGTCTGGAAGTCCCTTTCCTGCCTGGTCTGCGTAGTCTTATCCTTCAAAATCCAGATTTAAAATTATTTTCTTATTGTGGCTTATCTTATTTCCTGCCCAGAGTTGACCATATTCTCCTCTTCACCCTTTGTCATGTTCTGCTCTGTTTTCTTTTCATAGCCCTTAACATCTTACTTTACTCAATATTATTTATTGATGCTTAATGTCCCTTTTTCCCATAAGAATGTGAGGTGCATAGTGGGGGTGGGGTGGCATCAGAGACTTTATCTTATTTCCCATTTATCCCTAGAGCTTAGGAGAATGTCTGACGTTACCAGGCACTTAATAAATGATAAAAGGATGGATGGATGGATGGACGAAGGAACACATTTCATTCATCAAATCCTGTTTAAGTATTTAGATCAGGGGTACTTTAGCATAACTTGAGGACAAGGACCACAGCATATTCGTTTTCTGATGCCAGAGCCTAGCACTGTGTACGTCACGCGGTGAAACAAAAATATTAAGGAATTCATCTCTAGCTTTTGTGTTTTCAAGTAACTAATTGAAATTAATAGAATTAAATATCAAGGGAAGATAGTCATTTCATCATTGATACAGTCAGAACCTACTTATAATAGGTGGAATCCTGATCAGTACAAGTTGCTTCTCAGAGTGATTTTCACTTTATCTTCATTGTCTGTGAACCCCCAGCTATGCGTGGCAGTCCCATGGCCAGTGAAATACAGGTTTTGAGGTAGAGACTGAAGAGACTCATAACATTTTAATCTTCTCTTGCAGCACTGGGGAGTTCTTCAAAAAGAGGCAGAAGCATCAGTAAATGCTTCACCATTTAGCTACTGGCTCAAGGCAGAAAGTAGCGGAAATCAACGTCCATGCAGAAAATCCCTCACTGGCTAGGGGCAGCCTCACAGAGTTTGATGGAGCTTTGAATCGATGTATCAGATCACTCAATTAAAACACTTAACTCAGTACCAAACATGTTTATTTTGGATAGGTGAGGCCACTTAAACCATTTTATTTCTGCAAATAATCACTGTGTTATAATTATTTGATTTCACATTTCTCCCCTGTTGGGTAGGGTTGTCTTGACTAATCCATCTTACATAGTCCTGACCCAGCATTGCACTTAATAAATGTTTGCATTAGGTTGAACTATATAAAAATAACATTTCTTTTAGTCAAACAATAGTCAAATATCAGCAATGATCAAATGAATAATAAGAAAGATTCAAACACTCAACGAATGGTTGGACTAGATGATTTTAAAGGGCTCTTCCTGTCCTGGGATTCCATGGCCTTATAATTCAAACATAAATAACATCGTCAATCAATTTCAGTACTTGGTTACCAACTTATCAAACTATGGTCCTCATATTTTACATTAACATAGCACACCGTTCTTGTCTTTCTTGGAACTTACCATAATTATGTTGTTCATATCCTGTGTGTCTACCTGTTCCTCACCCTGACGGATAGAAGCTCGATGGCAGCAGAGACTGTATCTGCCTTGTTCGCTGCCATATCTGCAATACTGAGTACAGTTTCTGCCACACAGTATATGCTTAATAAATATCTGTTGAATAAATAAATGGTTTGAAATCAGGGCTAAGTGAACTCCTAAAGGCTATATCTACGTGAGATTCAAAACTCAGTATCAACAAATATTGGTTTTTTTTTTCTAAAAGGCTAGGAGATTCTTTTCTAGTAATGAATCAGTTGAACAGTACATTTTGTGAATTTTGAAGAATGAAGATAGCATATTTCCCCCCATGCCTTATAAAAGTAACATTATGGAATTCTGACTGGTACAGTATAGAATTCAATGTGCTAGCCATTAAGAAACCCTGAAACCATAATTTTCTGAAAATCAAAGGGCACAAACAATGATAAGCTAGCTGTATATAGTTAAAAATTACTTGTACATCAGTTTTATTTCTTGTCAAACAAATTAACAAACCAACAAACAACCCTGTTAATACCTATCTCCTCCTCTTCCAAGCAGAGACACATATCAAGAGCAATCAAACTGGGGTGACACCAGGCTGTGAGTGTGCTCCCTCTTTTGATCAGCAGATAATCATAAACTCAGCTGCTTCTAACCACACACACAGTTTCTTTTCATGTCTCCCCATAAATAAGATTGGCATTCTGATACTGGGGACTTCCCACTGCATTCTTTTTAGAGTTCAATCAGAAAAGGAAACTATTGTTTATAACTGGAATGACAAACACCAAAGTCACCCACTTATCCAGAAATGCCATTAAAATTTTAATTCTTAATTAATTTCATTTGTATACGACAGCACCGCAGCACAACACACAGACACACACTTTGCTCTGATAAAGAGGCGTTACAAAGACCAGAAGATCTGTTCAGTCATATGGTTAGCAAAGTATTTACAAGTATTTAGAAAGGACACATGCCAAACAAGTGACAATTATAATAGCCAAAAAATGTTTTGAAAACTTCTGGCTAAGTGTTCAAGCTTTACCTTACCATTCCAGTTAAGACGATTTAGTAAACTGCATTTCTCTACCTGTACTGGCACTGGGCTTGAAAATTTAAGTTCTTAAGCAAGGAAGGAAGTATTATAGGAAGTAGGAAAAATCAAAATACACATAGCACCCTTATAGGGTTACATGAGTAAATATTTACAAAGTGTTTAGAATAGTACCTGGCACAAACCACTATATAAGCATTTGTTGAGTAAAATAAAATGAAAATAGTATCTTGGGGGAGAGGAGCTGTTATTAAGTGTCAAGCACGTTCTTTGCATATAAATTCTCTAAATGAAGATGAAAGGTGGAGGGAAAAAAAAAAAAGAAAATTGAGAACAATTTTTGTAATTCATCCCTGATTTGACATAGTATTCTTTCCCTCAAAAACCTTACCTTTTTGCTATAAATATCTTTACAGATTTACCAGGACCCACAAGCTATTATCGCTTCGGATTCTCCAAAGTCTTTTTCTTTTCCTTCCATTTACAGAAATGTTTAATTCTGGGAACACTTTTCATGTGTTCATTGCATGGTCTAGAGTACAGCCAACCGCAACTACACCCATGTGAGAAAGTCTTTAACTCTGTCAAAAAGTATTCCTCTTTATCAAGAGTGCTGTTCAGTCTTTTGTTCCGTCTACAAAGAATACGTATTAGAAATAAGATACTACATACCCTACACTGTAGTCATGGATACCTTGATAAGAAAATGTTGACATCGTAAATCACCTGAGATACAGATGGAATTCTGTTGTGAAATAATTTCTCAGTTTGGTGTATAGCACAGAATCTTGGATATATATTCCAAGAAGCAATATTAAAACAAAATAATATATCATTTATGTTCCTCATATTATGGTCTACTATTAGCCCAATCTTCTGAACTTAACCAAACAATTTGAGAAAAGATTTGTGTAGGGATTCCTAGTCATCTGATAGCAATGACGTAATAAAGTAAAACCATAATAAACTAGTACTTAACTTTAGCACTCAACAATATTTACCCTTCGTCCTACTAATGGCTCTGATTCCTCAATTTGGTCAATAATATAGTCAATCAGAATTTATTTAATGTATAATAAATGCTGACCTAAATATTGCTAATTCTAAATATAGATTTTCCTATTTTTTTTGATAGTGAGAAGCACATCCAAAGTACTTGAGAAAAAGAATGTTGTATTTCATCAGTCAAATTAATTTTTTGGTGTGTACTTAATTTCTGACTACATTTTTACTGTAACTTTTTTTTAATGAAAACACTTGTCCTCACCAAAAATGTGGCACCTTGACTGTTTGTCAGAATCTGTTAAATTACGTATAATAGTACTTAAAAGCCTGAAATAGCAATACCATACTTAACATTGAATATAAAAAGTATTTCTACACTGAGTGTTCAGAGCTTAAGATATCATTCCTCACAGAAAAGATAGCAGAACTGATGGGAACTAACATTTAATGAGCACCTATTATGTTCCAGCAATCTGCTAGGGAATTTACATTTAATCTTTTTTTCACAACCCTGTGAAGCAGTAACTGTCATGCTGATTTTATACATTCAGACAGGTTGTTTCTTAAATTACTCATTAGTTTTATCAAAGTAATATATGTACATTGTGAAAAAAAATCAACACTACTTAAAATCAAATAGGCTAATAACAAATACCAGTCCTATAACCTACCCCACCAAAGGTAATAACACCTTTTAATTTTTTACTTTGTCTTTTGGTGTTTATCTCAAGGTAATAATTTTTGCTTTAGGTATTTATACCTAGTGGTATAAGTACATTATTTAGAAATGTTGACATTAATTGGGAAGGCTCCAGAGCCTTCCGTCCTTTCACCCCAGTGTGAACTCGATGCTCAGTCAGTCAGTCACACAGCCGCCATCCTGGGACTTCCCTTCACCAGCACTCCGGGGATTCTCTTTGTTTTTCTCTTGTCCTTCTTAAATGACCCCTTCTTATACGTGACAGATACATTAGCTTGAAATATAATTTTAATGTAGACACCACGTTCACTTGAAATTTTAAGGACGTTGTTCCATGGTCTCGGCTTCTAATATTACTGTCAACAAGTGAAATATCACTTTTATTCAAATACTTTATAGAGTATTTTTGTTGTAAATCTCTGAAAATTTTTAGGAGGGTCTCCTCCATTGCAGATGTTATACAATTTCCTGAAGCCGTGGCGTGAAGGGGGTCTCTATTTATTCACCATGCTGAGCACTTCATTGGCCCTATTAAACTGAAGACTCATAACCTTCAGTCCTGGGACATTTTTCTTCAGGTCGTTACTAAATCCCTTAATTAGTCAGGCTTTCTCTGATCATCTCATATAAAATAATGTTCCTTTGCCTCCTTCTCTACCCACCGTGCTCCCTAAATCCTTTACTCCGTCCGTCTCGTTTTTCTCCACAGCATTCGTCACCATGGGAACATACCATAAAGGTGTTTATTTATTTACAGTCTACTCCCACTAAAATGTAAGCTCCATGAAGGCAGGGCTTTTGTCTGTATTGCTGACTGTCCTTGAGAGCTTTGTTCACACAGGCCAGAACAGTGTGTGGCATACGGCAGGAATTTTAAAAAATATATTTGACGCATGAAAGGGTGAACTCTCTAGGGCCAGGCAATTTGCCAAGTCGATCACTCTGTAGGGCTTTGGATCAAGGAACAGAATCTACCTGGGGAGAAGAAGAAAACATAGACAAGGTCTCAAAGCTGCCTGCTGGTATTTGTGAATCATTCTTCATCAGAGATAGCCTATCAGTAACTGCGATTCACAGGAAGTGGTGGAAGAACCACAGTAAGGTCCATCTGAAGTCATGTAGATCGTCGATCCCGGCTGTGCCACTTACTCGGCATCAATATTCTCGTCCATGACATGAGGCTGCCAACAGCACTTGTTTCCAGGACCGCCGCCTGGAATGAATGAGACGGTGCGCACTCAGACCTTAACGCTGGCACTGTTCTGTCCTCATTGTGCCTGCCTGGTCACATCACTTACCGTTTCTTCACTTTCAGAACTATTCTTTATTTTTATTCTAAAGATAGAGAGAGATAAATTTGAGGTGGCAATCAGTGAAACTAAGAAATAGGAAGAATCGGAGAATCACAATTAAAACTAGCCAATTCATGCTGCTGTATCCTAAAAATATGACAGGAGATGAGATTTGTACAGCATATTATTTATAAAAAAATTTATTAAATTCATCAGAAAAAAATGATCATGCGTATCCATTTCCTAGGGCTGCCATAACAAATTACCACAAACTGAGTGACTTAAAAACAACAGAAATTTATTCTCTGGCAATTTTCTGGAAGCCAGAAGTCCAAAATCAAGGTGCAGGCAGAGCCACACTTTCTCAGAAGCCAGCAGGGGAGAATTCTTCCTTGCCTCTTCCCGTTTCTGGTGGCTCCGGGCATTCTTTCGCTTGTGTGTGCGTAAGTCCAATCTTTGCTTCTGTCTTCACAGGGCCTATCTCAGCTAGAGATACCTGTGTGCTCTCCTCTTCTGCTCTTATAAGGACATTTGCCATTGGCTTAGGGCCCACCTAGATATCCAGGTTGTCTCATCTTGAGAGTCTTAATTCACTTACATCTGCAAAGACCCTTTATCTAAATCAGGTCACTCTGGAGATGGGACAATTTCTATACTGCTTTTCTAGGAACAAGAATCAGCAAGGTCGTCTTCTGGCCAATTATGCTTTGAGATTCAACAATAAACTGTTAATATTAATTACATTCTCCCTCATATGTTAATGGCGTTCCTATATGTAAGATGCTAATTTAAAAAGACTTTCTAGCCTCAACAATGCTCCTTCTAATTTAAATGAATACTAGAAAATACTGTGGTTTTAAAGGCTATTTAAGAGGCTCTCAATGGCAGCAACTAAACTTGGAGATATATACATACTAGAATTTTTAAAAGAGTTTGGTAATTTTTTTCATTCAAAATAGAGGAGAAATGATTAGCTGGAATGAGAATATTCTATTTACCTGGACAATATTACTACAACAAACTTGTCCTTGAGTAAGAGCCTTCCAACCTTTATATGGTAGCGTGGTTTAAACCACAGGCATAATGTTATGTTTTTGATTATCCCTGGACAGGAAGACTCATCACTTAAAATGTATGATTGAAAGTCCAGCGGAGAGAAGACAAAATAGAAAAAAGTAGATAAAAAGGGGGGTTATAGTGAGGAAAATACAATTTAATTAGATATTCTCTTCTAAGACATAAACTTTTGGTACAATCACCAATTCTGAAATAGCATAACATTTTTACCAAAATAATGAAAATAGTGTACAATAAATTTTGAAAGATAAATATACACTAAAGATAAACTTCTAGAGTTTTCTTTTGAAAATTCACCTGTTAATCACACTTATTAACAACGAGTAAGAGGGAGGGAGGTTTTTGCTACTGAAATTTTGAATTTTTCTTATTCCCTGATGGAAAGAAATGGATACCACATACCTTTGTCTGATCTATGATGCGCCATTTCTAATGTGAAAAATGTATTGGCCAGCCTTTTATATGGGCACATTAGATTTTGCAAAGTTAAGTTTTCTTTAAATAGTTACATCAATGAAAAGTGACAATAAGGCTGGGCGCGGTGGCTCATGCCTGTAATCCCAGCACTTTGGGAGGCCAAGGCAGGAGGATCACTTGAGGTCAGGAGTTCAAGACCAGCTGGACAACATTGAGAGACTTCTGTCTCTACAAAAAATTAAAACAAAAAAATTAGCCAGATTTGGTGGTATACGCCTGTAGTTCCAGCTACTCTAAGGAGGCTGAGGTGGGAGGATTGCTTAAGCCCAGGAGTTCAAGGCTGCAGTGAGCTATCATCGTGCCACTGCCCTCCAGCCTGGGAGACATAGTGAGACCTTGTCTCAAAAAAAGTGACAATAGTACTATACATAAATACACAGAGGAGTTAAATTCATTGCTAAGCCTTGGGAAAGCCTAAGAAAATATAATTTTAATTTATTAACCAGAGTAACAAATGGAGTTATAAAAGCTCATCTTTTCCCATAACCCTGTACTATATCACTGATACCGAACCTTATTAGAAGAGGCCCAGTTTTCGCCTCTCTCCAGTTTTGCATGCAGTGTCATTCCTGGGAGCCTACCCACCGTGAAACTTCCTAGTTGTTAGTGGCTGCTCCAAGGCTATGTCTATCTAATTGTTATACACACTGCTAATGACACTCTGCTAATAAATGTATTTTTCTCAGTCACACCCAGCGTATTATCTCAGTTCTACCCCTAGCTCATCCGGTTCTTAATACACATATCTGATCGGAAACGTCTCTACAAGGCCGACTTTTAAAAATTAATTACAAAAGATTTGCTTAAATATGTTTTTGACTCTTGGATGGCATTACTCTGATTAAAGTGAGATGGAAAAAATCTAAGGCCTGTAAATGGAAAAAACTGAACTAAGACAATGATCTTTCCTTTATTACCAGTTCTCCTTTTGAGTCTCTTTTCCTTCCTTCTCTCCCTGTGAATTCATGTTCTATTCAAGCTTCTACCCTGAATTTTCCCGATGTTATTTTCTACTCTCCAGAGTTAGAAAGAACATGTCCAACACAGACAAAATAAGAATTCTGTAAGCAGAACGAAAAGATGAAATAAATGGAAATTTTCTGTTGTGCTATATTAAATATCAGCTAAAATGGGAAAAAAGTTAACATGCAAATATCTGAAGGCAACAGGAAAGAAAATAGGCGTACATTTTAAAGAAAAATAAGCAATCAGAAAAATCCAGTGACTACAACAGCGTTATGAGAAACTGGGGAGCTTTCTTGTTAAGTATCGTTACTATAGAGATCAGTCGGCAGGTGGGTGCCAAGGGGTCATAACAAATAAACGCTTCATCCCTCGAGGCAGCTCCAGTCTGTTCCGCACACAGATTAAACTAGATTTTCCACCAATATGACTTATAAATCATTCTGCTTGAAATATAAACTTAAAAGCTGTTGGTAAATAGCTTAGCCAATCCTGGGCTACCAAAAAAGAAAAGAGAGTATATGCATGCAACTAAAGTAAACAAAATTTAGTTAAGCTTGCTCAACTTATCCCAACAGTTCATTTTTCCTTTCAGAAAAGCTTCTGGGCAGTCAAGGGCCTAGGTGAAGTCTCCAAAATATATTTCATGATGCATTATAAACAACTCCACCCCCATCTTCTACCTTCATTACATAAGACACTGATGAATTATGACTGTACTTTAGAAGAAAGGAATTTGCCAAGCTAAAAGTAAAAATGGAAAAAACAAATGAGTAAAGTCATAAGATGCAGAGATAGGGTGCTTTCTGAGATGCCACACCTCACATTTCTTTATTGGGTTGATTTAAAACAGTCCAAGCAAAATGAGAAACAATATTCTATTATCTCACTGTTTCTATGATTTTATAAGAGTCAGAGAATTGAATTGTATCTCAAATCAAAGTTTATGTTATTGCTCCTGCGTTCTTCTTTCAAATAATAACAAAAATCTCATCAGACGAGAAAGCTGAGGTTCAGGGTTAATGACGAGAAAACATGGAATTTGAATCTCAGTTAGGGAAACTTCAAAGCTTGTACCATTTTCACTGCTCAGCGCTGTCTCTGATAAAGGCAGTACTTTCAGAGAGAATGAGTTCTAGTCACAGATATGAACTTCCTTTCCTAAATCAGTAAATCCCTACATCTGTGAAATTACTGTGAAATCTGTTTAATTTTGATGTACCAATATAATCTTCCAATAATCATGTTTATGCTATCAACCTGAAATGTAGCAACAAGGAAAAAATTGTCATTTACTTTCATTAAAATAATTTCTCTTATCATTTTGTATAGACGTAAGAAAATATTTAACAAAAGCTCTGTACTATTAACAAAATCTTAAACACAAATGTCTTCCTCACTAACACAACTATGGTCATGATATCAACTAACAGAACAGAGTTCATATCTCACATTTACAACCAAGCACACTTGACACTGTGACTTTGTTAACTTGGACAACAGAATTTACCAGATTTGTATTTACCAAAACCAATAGTTGCAATGGTACAGTTTATAGCCCTGTGCCTGTATAATAATGTTTAGTTAATTCTCTAATCTCATTACTAAATGGTTTTTCTAAAGTGATTATGGGTTCTCACTTCAGAATAAAAAATAATTCCAACATCTAAGATTGTTTTTCGCTTTGAAGTGCTTCACCTGAAAGAGTCAAGGAAGAGTTTTTCTAATGTCTCAGATCAGTCACTCACTGCAACCATGTACAGAACCACCTACCAGCTGCTGTGGTGACACTAAGGTAGGAAAGATACAATCCTTCCATCTGAGAGGTTCCCATCTAATAAAGAAGATACATACCAACGACTTACTGAAAACATAAGGGCATACATACAAGTGTTAGAAGGATAAAAAGTACTGTTTATGACAGATAAATGCTGACGAATTCTGATCAGTGGAATGAAGAAAAAGTTTACCAAGAGGTGATGTCTAATTGGGCCCTTAGGATAAATGGCATTTCCATATATGGAAGGAAGAGGGGGTGAATGTGGAAGACTAGAGCGAGACATTCCATGTTGATGCCAAGGTGAGCAAAAGCCCACAGGTATGAGAATGCCCGGGGCACCTGAAGCAGCCCTGTGAGGCCAGAACCCCGAATATGTAACTGTGGTGGATAAGGAAAGACGGCCTTGGAGAGCTAAGTGTGGCTTAGACTATAGAGGACCTTTAGTGCCGCTGCAAATTTGAACCTCATCTTATAGATAATGGGCGACCCAGCAAAGGTGTTTAAACAAGGAAAGTAATATAATTCAATCAGTGCTCTAAGATAACGACAAATGAGCAGTGAAATGAGTAATACAGAAGGATGAAAATGGAAACAGAAAGACAGATTGGTAGCTATTACCATATCTCAGTAGAAACAAACCAGTGATGCAAAGTTAGAAGGACGAGAATGATGGCGGTCACGCTCACAGAAACAGCCGTCATATGGGGACAGGCTGTGGACAAGGAAGGGAATGAAGAAGAGGAACTACCCAAAGATAATGGCTTCAGTTTTGAACATTCTGGTAAAGAAGTTCAGATGACCAATGGGGAATTCAGGTCTGGAACTGAGAAGAGAAATGGAAGCCAAAAATAGAGATTTAAAAGTTATTGGCATAGAGACGATACTTGGAAACATGAATATAGGTGAAGTCAACTTCAGAGAAAGGACAAAGCAAGTGAAGAAGGGTGAAGATAAGACCTCTAGATACCTGCATTTAAGAAGTGGGAAATACTGAAGAAGGTACAGTGAGGCAGGACACAGCAAAAGAAGAAAAAAAGTCACAGAAGTCAAAAAGAGAAGCTGTAAAGGGAAGTCAGTCATTAAAAACCCTGAAGAGAATTAGAAGGTGAAGAGAACTAAAGTTATGAACCTTACCACGTTTCTGATACTGGGGGTAATGTCAATGGCAGATAAAACCAGATTTCAGGGTACAGAAAAAAATTATTAGGTAGTGAGCACAGATAGACTACTTTTTAGAAAAGGCTGGTAAAGAATTGAGATAGCCATTCAAGGGTGCTAACTTCTCCCATCAGTGCTAGAACTAGCGGATATACTAAAAACTTAGATTGTGCCTGTTACTTAAGAAGGACGTTAACTGACTCAGTGAATGAGAACATAATTGGGAATAAGTCCAATGTGCTGTTTTGATTTTTAACTTATCTAGCTTCTAAACTGAGTAAATTTTATGAATTAAATAGTTATAATAAAGTGAGAGGCTGTTTTTAGTTATAAAAGTGTTTATCTATGATGCCTATCGCCTCTAATCTAACAGAATGCTACAACTAGCACTGAACAAGCATAGAAACTTGCTTTACTTCACAGAGAAACACTAAAAATGCTGAACCTCAATTAAAAAAACAGTATTGTGAACATACTGAAGAATAATTTCCCCAATATTTGGGGGAAAAAAGAGATAAGGAAAATCTTAACATGAGGCTAAATAATAGAACGTTAGAAAGTAGTATGAATTCCTAAAATGGTAGTTTGAAATAAAACACTTGTTCCATAATCCTATAGCTCATATTTTATTTATTTTGTTTCCACACAGGTCACAAATCTATAGTATAAGGTGAGAAGATGCAGACATTTTAAGAGCTAAAAGAAGATTATTTTGTTAGCCTAATATTTGCTAGGTTCATCACTAAAATTACTTGGGAAGTTGTAAAATAAAAGAAAATGATGGGAGGCTGAGGCAGGAGGATCGCTTGAGCCCAGGAGTTTGAGATTGCTGTGAGCTAGGATGACACCATGGCACTCTAGCCCAGGCAAGAGTGTGAGACTCTGTCTCAAAAAAAAAAAAAATAATAATAATAATAAAAATAACATAACATAACTTATAAACAAGCTTTCTTGCTGATATTCTTCCGAATTCTAATTATCCAACACTACAAGAAACATAATAAAAATATTTCTAACCAAGGTAGAAAACCTACATTGTCAGATCTTCTTGTGTGAGAAGAGGCTGCTATGAGTTTACAGGAGACATATGTGGAACAAATTCTTATGTATTTTACTATAGTGGTCTATGGGTTTCGAGTTTGTTGGAAATATGAATAATCAAAATTACACACTAAATCATAGGCACAGCATTTATGATCTATTTATGATCTTGTTCCCCAGCATTATTTCAGCTAAATTTTATTTCACAGAGGCAAGAAGAAAATACCTTCTTTAACATTCCTGAGGCATCCAACAAAGGTTATTCTTATAATCTACTAGATTACAATAATCTAACCTAAAAATTCCAAGAAGTTTTTAGCCTTAGTCAGATTCAATTTCTCTTCTTCACTGCATATAAATAAAAACTAAGCTGTTTTAACAGCCAACTTAATATCCTGCTACAAATTGGGTGACTGGAAAGTGACAAGAGTCTTAGCTAAATTTTAAAACAGTATATTTTAGTAGTGTAAAACCCACCGGTTGTCATCAATATAATATACCCTTCCAGTTAATTCCTAAGATTTTAATTCACTGTTTTCCCTCTTTTTAAAATACATCATAAAGAACTAAAATGTGCCATCAGTACAAACAGGTTTATTCTTCCCTCTTTTCTCTCTCTCTCTTCTTATTATTAACACTATAGTTATCAGTATTATCGCCACTGTTTTTATTTAGGTATATTAACTCATTCATTCAATTAAAAATTAAAATGTTAAAAAGAGTTATAAAATGAAAGGTTAATCTCCCTCCCACTCTGATCCACCAGGTCCTCCAGTTCTCTCAGAAACAACCACTGTTAAAGGCTTCTTCTAAATGGTTCTAGAGTAACACACACACACAGACGCACACACACAATTTCTTACACAAATCACAGTATAATATACATACACATTTCTGCATCTACTTCCCCCCCCCGTTAATAACATATCCAGAAATTGTTTCATATTAACACTCATGAATTACTCTTTCTTTTTAAGAGGTGCATAGTAACCCACTATGTATGTTTAACATAATTTATTCAAATAGCTTCCTATGGATGGATATTTCGGTTGTGTCTATTCTTGTGTTATGATAAACACTGACACAATGACTGCATGAGTAGATCCACGGGATAAATTCCTACAAGTAGACTGCTGCTCTGGGGCAGAGGAGATAGACATTTTTGCTAAATTGCATGCTGCAGAGGCTGCTACCTGTAAAAGCAATTTGGCATGAATGAACTAGAATGCTGTGTCCTCCTCTCTTCTCATCACCAACATTTTTATCTGTCTTAATCTTACAGGTAAAAACCAGCAGCTCACTGTAGTTTTAACTTCCTTTTATTTGATCATAAATGAGTATCTTTTTCTCTTATTTAAATGGCATTTTACTTTTCTTTCCTGTGAACTGCATATGCCTTCCCCTATTTTTAAAATCCAAGTTTATATTTGTCAATAAAATAATATATGCACATAGTTTAGAATCTGCTGGTTCTACATGGCTTGTTAAAACAAACAGCAGTCCCCCACCCTCCTCTTCTACCACTTTTCCTTCCCCAGAAGCAACTACTTTTATCTTTCTTAGCCAATTCTTTTGGTAGTTACCATCAAATATTAAATAATATGGCTTTACCAATATTTTTTAACTTTTCTATTTTAGATGTTATCAATTGAGTTTCTAGTATGGAAGACAAGAATTTGACCTCTTCCTCCTCCATTAACCACCCCGGTAGATACATACACACTTCCTATTCCCTTACCTTCCCTATATAGTTACATAGTAATTTTGGTAAGAACAATATTATGACTACATATGCTATTAGACATCAACCACACATTAGATCCTATGTGGAATATAGCATAGTCGTCAACAGCATAGATCCTGAAGGCAAACTTCCTGGGTTCGAATTCTACCTTTGCCATTTACTGGCTGTCCCGTTATTTAGGCAACTTATTTAACCTCTTTATGTCTCACTTTCCTTACCTGCGAAAGTCATAATAATAGTATCTACCTTGTGAGTTTACAAGGGTTAAAAAGTTCATATTAATATATGCAAAGTGCCTGATAGGTAGAGAAGTGCTAAATAGGCATTCTCTATGTCCTAAACTACTTTCTTGTTTCTCCTGTAGTTACTGTCTAATTAATCATTTGCTTAGATTTCTTATGTGCTTATTGTTAATTCAACTCCAAATTTGCTTCCTATTGTTTAAATTCATTCAGTTATCAAATCAATTTCGTTTTCTTGGAGGTCTTTCACTACAGCCTTCTGAGTCGCTCCAGTCTGAACTGGTTTTCTGTATGACACCTAGTTCTCTCCACAGCACTCTCCTGAGGGTTCCCTTTGCCTCTCCCCTGTGTTGCGTCTCCTGTCCTCATTCTTAGTGGAGCATATGTTCCGTTAGCTTCAGGAGAAATGACAGGTATGAGGTAATCTTTTTAAAGTTTTGCATGCTTTTATGTTATCCTTATACTTGACTAATGGTTTATAGCTAAATGTAGAATTCTAAGTTGGTAAAAAAAATTTGTCAGAATTTTGAGGGTATTCCTCATTTTCTCTAGCTTCTAATATTGCTTATAGGAACGCTTTCTGATCCTTAGTGTGTAACCTGATTTCCCTTTCTTTGGAAGTTTTTGAGATCGCCTCTTTGTCACCAGAGAATTTAAAGTTTCATGAAATGTGCCTTGTCATGGGAACTCAGTAAGCCCTTTCGATCTGGAAACTCATGTTCCTTCAATGACGGAAATTTTTCTTGAATTATTTTGCTAATGTTTTTCTCCTCTTCTCTTTTTCTGGAATCATTGTTCTGATGCTGGACTTCTTAGACTGGCCCTGTAATTATTTTACCTTTTTTCCTTCTACTTTCTGAGATATTTCCTCAATTTCATTTTCCAACCCTTCTACTGAGTTTCATTTGTCCCAACTTTTTAAACAGACAAAATCTCTTTAGCTTTGTAAGATATTCAGTTTTTGTTTCATGTATGTAATATCTTATCTTTCTGAGGATATTTATAATTTTTTAAAAGTTTTCTGTTCCCTGACTAGTCTCTGTGCCTCCAAGTTGTTTTTTTCTTTTTCTTCTGGTATGTTTTGGTCTCTTTCATGCTGGAGGCCTTACTTCAGATGTCTGCTAGTCTTGGGAAAGTCAGTACCCGCAGATCTTTCCTTCTGGGCTAAATACCCTCTTCTAACCTCCTGCCTGGAGGGTGAAGGCAAGCGGGGGAAGAAAGGCAGAGGATTCTCATCACTCAGTACGCGCGTGTTCACTTAATCCCTTCCCGTTCGGTAAAGTGCCCTGCTCTTAATGTTGCCTGGCATCTCCCAGTCCAGACAGCCTAGGTTTTTTCCTCCAGAGAATACACCTGGAGTCTTCTATTAGGGTAGAGGTAGGAAGAGTAGTTGGTCAGTGGAATGCGGAACCTAGGGATCTGCTACCATGTGTTTCTGGCTCCATTCCTGAGCTACGTGAAGATTCTGTGGTGAAGATCAGATTCGCTCTTAGCTTTCTTCATGGCCAGATTAAGGTCTGGCCTTCCTCAGTGAGCTATGTCATCTACCACACTCTATTTGCTTCTCAGCTTTCAATCTTTTGTGTGTATGTATGGCTGTTTTCTTCTTTTTCATCCTCCAGGTCTTTGAAGGACCACGTCTTTCAAATAAAACCCCTTTACCAGGTTTAGTGAGGCTTCTGGAAGGAGTACAATTAGATGCTTGTATTCAATCTGCCACTTTTCTCCCCCAGAAGTCTAGGCTGAATCTAAAAACCATTCCTGAGTATTTATACCACTCAGTCCCCCTTCCCACCTGATTCTCCAACCACCACAGTGGTTTACCAAGATTAATATTGGTTTAGGACTGATTAAGAGGAGTCCCTGCCCGAGCATCGCATTTTAGAGGACTGGACTCTGGCTCCCTTGGGCACCAATCCGCACAGAACTTGAATGTACAAACTGAGAACAGCAACCCTGAGAACAGCCTCTACAAATGCTCTGCATGAATCAGAAAGGGAATCTGTTATTGAAGACACTTTACTGCCATCTGCTGGAAATTTTATGAAGCAACTACAAATCATAATGACAACTAAATGACAGGCACCCAGAGGAGTTAGGCAACACATAAACTTGCACAACCAGAGTGGCAGCAGTGACTTGCAGCCACCTTCACAGATGTGAACAAATCTCCGTTGTGCCAGGATAAGGAAGACAAAGGAGCAAATTAGGAATCCAAATTCCCACTTCCAGGTTAGAAGGAATTGTGGTCTGGCACCTTGACTTAGAACTGAGAACTGATATCCCAATAGGAAAAAAGGTGAGAGCAAGGGTCGGGTTAAAGCCAAGGTTTGAATAATCAATATCCTCTAATGATTTGATTAAAAGCTTATGCTTTATAATAATTTTATAAATGCCTCAGAGAGCATATACTTCTTTGAATATTCATTTCCTTCAAAGTTTCCTCCAATCTTTATCACTTACATCAATAAACTTAGGAAAGGATGATACATGGTTAGGTTTTCCTCAAAGTCTTCCAACGTAATTTCCTTTTTTGGTGTCTTTCTATTTGACTTCTTCTTCATTTACATGAATATAAAATTTTGAATAGCTGGCTTTGACTTCCAGAGACTTTTGATATATTCTTTCCTAAGGCTTGCTAGAGTATATTAGAAGCATACTATGTTAAATTATAATTCTAAATACACTTACCAAATGTTTCTGGGTTTTTGAGAACTCCAGGATAATAAACAAATTTACTATCCCGGGTACAGTTTTTGAAAAAAAATCCAGAGATTCTATAAGTAAGACCATGGAGTAACTTTTAAGATTTTATCATAATATAATAAAATAGAGTCTGGAGATCTCTGCAGCCTTGAGTTACTAGACGTTTGGTCTGGGATTCACCAGTTCAATCCGAACTTTCTGTCTGAGAACTGAAAAAGCCTTGGCCTTACGAATGCTGGGCGTTTTCTAATTGAACCAGCTTTACGGTCATGTTTATGATGTACCTGCAAACAAACATTCTTGTACATTCCAGGCTCATACTTTAGTTTGTCTGCTTGGGCACAAAAGCATAAATTTTATTGGAATGTCAAAAGAAATGCGACAGATTGGAGAGAGTTCCCAATTCACCTTTGTGCTTTCCACCTGCGAGGTAGGAAGCAATATGCAGATAGTAGAGAGAAATTTTCTTCCATAAATGTACAGTTCACAAAAACGTCCACTGTTCAGCTTTCACTTTTCCCCATTCTCAGAGTTCTTGAAAGATATTTGATAGCTTCGTTTAAAAAAAAAGTTGAATTCATAGGTTACATTTATACTAGAAATGAATATTTACTAATTCTAGTTCACATGGGGTCAATTAATATACCTCCCAGTATTGTTTGTATAAAGAAAAAAAAAATCCTACCACCTGAAGAAATAATTTTCTTTTGAAAATTCAGCAAGCCATGCTTTGCATGGCTTAAATTCAGACAATCTTTTGATGAATAAATTAAAATCTGGATATTGTTACCAGGGGAAAATAGTTTTTTTCCTAGATTTTCTAAATCTGGAAGTGGGTGTTTTAGACATTATGATGCTTATATGTCTTAAGAAAAAGAAAACATCTCATTTTCAATGGAAAAAAATTGGTGATCAAAATCTGTGTCAATTTTAGTGTCACTGGTAATCTGTAAACTGCTGAAAGCAAGAGTCTGAGAACTCTTGTCAATGAGAAGTAACTCTGTGCTTAAGTACCTTTCTTCTTCCTCCCCATATGCATTTAACTCAACTTACTTATTTGGAAACAGAATTCTGGATTTTTACTTTTCTTTTCTGGTCCTTCCTTTGCTAGTGCTTCTCCATCTTCCCAATCTCTAAATGTTGTCCCAGAGCTTAGTCTTCGGACTTCTACTGTCTTCTACCTACACACATTCCCCTGGGAATGTCATTCAATCTCAGGGCTTCCGACTTCAAGTTATGCTACAAGGCTATAGTAACCAAAACAGCATGGTGCTGGTGTGAAAGTAGACAAATAGATCGATGGAACAGAATTGAGATCAAGAAATAAAACCAAGTGATCTTCAACAAAACAGACAAAAACATCCACTGGAGAAAGGACACCCTATTCAATAAATGGTGTTGGGAAAACTGGATAGCCACATGCAGTAGAACAAAATTGAATCCTTACCTCTCATTATATACAAAAATTAACTCAAGATGGATTAAAGACTTAAATGTAATACCTGACACCATAAAAATTCTAGAAGAAAACTTAGGAAAGACTCTGGACATTGGCCTAGGCAAAGAATTTATGACTAAGACTCCAAAGCAAATATAACAAAAACAAAAACAAATAAACGGGACTTAAACTAAAAAGTTTCTGCATAGCAAAAGAAATAATCAAAAGAGTAAACAGACAACATATGGAATGGGAGAAAACAAACTATATATCTGATAAAGGACAATATCTGGAATCCAAAAGGAACTCAAACAAATCAGCAAGGAAAAAAAATACCATTAAAAAGTGGGCAAATGACACGAACAGACATTTTTCAAAACAAGTTATACAAATGGCAAAAAAAAAAACATATGAAAAAATGCTCAACATCACTAATCATCAGGGAAAAACAAATTAAAACCATAATGAGATACCACTTTATCCTTGTCACAATGACCATTATTAAAAAGTCAAAAAACAACAGATGCTGGCATGGGTGCAGTAAAAAAGGAATGTTTATACACTATTGGTAGGAATGTAAATTAGCACAATCTCTATGGAAAACAGTATGGAGATTCCTCAAAGAACTAAAAGTAGGCCTACCATTCAATGCTGCAATGCCACTACCGGGTATCTACCCAGAGGAAAAGAATTCATTGTATCAAAAAGACACGTGCATTTTTATGTTTATTGCAGCACAATTCACAATTCCAAAGGTATGGAATCAACCTAAGTGCCCATCAACTGATGAGTGGATAAAGAAAATGTGGGGGACATACACACCCCCCATGGATTATTACTCAACCATAAAAAAGAATGAAATAATATCTTTTGCAGTGACTTGGATATAACTGGAAGCCATCATCCTAACAAAGTATCTCAAGAATGGAAAAACAAATACTGCATGTACTCACTTAAAAGTGGGAGCTAAATGATGGGTATACACACAAGGTCATACAGAGAGGTACAATGGACTTTGGAGATTCAAAGTGAGAAGGGTGGGAGGAGAATGAGGGATCAAAAATTACCTATTTGGTACAACATACACTATTTGGGTGATGGGTACACTAAAAGCCCTGACTTCACCACTATACAGTTCATCCATGTAACAAAAAATCACTTGTACCCTCTACATCTACTGAAATTGAAAAAAAAATTCCAGGGCTTCAAACATCATTTATTTGCTAAAGGCCTGTAATTTATATCTCTAGTCTATACTTCTCCCTTATTTCAAGACTCATACATCCAACATATTTCTACCTGGGTGTCTGATACGACCTTCGAGCTTAACATGTCCAAAATTGAGCTCCTGGTTAATCACACTTTCAAACTTGTTTCTCCCACAGTCTTCCCCATTTTAAAAAATAATAATTTCATCCCTCTAGCTATTCTAGCCAACATTCTTGATTCTTCTGTTTCTCACTTCCCACAGCCAATGTGAGGGTTCTATTTATAAACATATCCAGAATCTGGTTACTTCTCAGCTCTTCCACTATTAATGTTATCATTCTGGCCCAAGTTGCTCCCATCTAGATTTTTTCAACAGCATCCTATTTCGTCTCTGGACTCCTACTCTCAATACAGAAGCCAGTGGCTTCCCATCTCACAGAGTAAAAGTCAAAGCCCTTATGATGACTGTCATGATCTGGTCGCCCAAAAGGTTAACGGTGTCATCTCCTACTACCCTCCCCCTTGTTCATTCCACTCCTGCGTCACTGGCACCTATGCTGTGCGAACACTCGAAACATATTCCCACTCTATACTGTTTCCCAGGGTGGGACTTCCTACCCCCAGGTATCTACATCCCCTATTCCCATACTTTTATCAGATCTTTGTTCAAATGTCAAGGAGGCTTTCTTTGGCCACCATAGCTAAAATTATAATTCCCTGACACTTTCTATCCCTGCTCCCTACTTTATTTTTCTCTTTGTACTTGTCACCATCTAGCACAGTATATATTTTACTTTTTACTCTTGCTTATTGTCTGTTGCTTCTCAATAGAATGTAAGTTCCACGAAGGGAGAGAGACTTTTGTCTATTTTTTTCACTGCTAATCCTGAGAACCCAGAGCAGTATCTGGCAGTAGTTGGTACTCAGTAACTATTGGCTGCATAGATGGATGGCTTTTTGAAAAATAAAAAAATCAGTGTAAGCCACACAATGTAATATACTACAATAATAACACGTATTATGGACAGCCATCAATAAATTTCATTTGTTTATAAGTATAATGTGCATATGTCTATTGGGAGTGAGTAGATACAGGGAATTCAACAAGTTTTTTCAAATGAATCCAGTATTTTTGTTGAAATCATCTAAAAATAATACTCCAAACAGACAATACCACCCCTCCCCTGCCTTATTTATACTGTTAGTTTCACGTAGTAATTGATCAAAAAAAAAAAAAGAGAAAAACGTTTATAGAAGAATGCTTTGATGGGGGTAGGGAGAATGAAAAATTCCTTTTTAGGTCTATTGGAGAAATCACCTGTTTGAAACTTAGAGCCTCTTAAAAGTCTTCCCCTCCTTCAACCCAGGGATGAATGAAATTTTGATTAGCTATTAAATTTAAATTACCTCCTACAAAAAGAAGACGGGAAGCAACTATTCTTGGGATTGCATCTTTTTCAAAACAGGTGTATCCTGGTGTGATTAGTTCTTGGTGGCTCTGCCACTATCACTATCTATCAAACTCAGAGCCAGAAGAAATAAAGGGGACCAATTAGCAGACTGCTTTAAGTTTTAAGAGAGTTGCAGGAGGGCAGCAGTGATCACTGTTGCTATGCCCCTGCTGTTGCCATGCGGCTGATCAGCTTAGGCATGCACTTTGTTCTTTATCTTCCTTCTCTAATCTTCATTCCTTTTATTCATTGTCCTCACTCAATCATTCAGATACTCAAATATTTATAGAGCATCTACCATCCTGTCAGCCTTTTCACAGGCAAACTTTTAAAAGAGGTTATCTCCATTTGTTGCTTCAATTTCCTTATTTATTGCGCTATTTTCTCAGCCCATTTTGGCAGCCTGCTGCTACGACATCCCACTGAAACTGCTGTCCCTAAATTCACTAAGAACCTGAATGTTGCTAAGTCCAATAATATTTTTTTAGTCCTTACCTTAGTTGCCCTCTCAGTAGCATACAAGAGTTGATTATAGCTCTTAACCATCCTTATCATACACTTTGGAATATTTAGTCTAGACCACTTATTTGACAGCATGATCTGGCTTCTTGTTCTTCTCCATTTTCCCCTTCTTTATGTATAAGACATATATGCTCAATGAATTATCACAAAGTGAACACACCTGTGTAACCCCTATCCGAGTCAACAAATAGAACATTGATAGTACTCCAGAAACTTCCTTCATATTCCTCCCAATCACTACTCATGCCTCCTCCCCAAAAATAGTCACCATCCTGACATCTAACACCATAGATTAGTTTTGCCTGTTTTGGAGCTTTGTATAGATGGAATCATGCAGTATGCGCTATTACGTGTCTGTTCTTCAGTGCTCCGGTCCCCAAACCCGGGGCTGAGGACCAGTACCAGTCTGTGGCCTGTTAGGCACCAGGTTGCACAGGAGGAGGTAGTGGGGGTAAGTGAGGGAAGCTTCATCTGTATTTACAGCTGCTCCCCATCGCTCCTATCACCGCATAAGCTCCGCCTCCTGTCAGATCAGCAGCGGCATTAGATTCTCACAGGTGCACGAACCCTACCGTAAACTGCACATGCGAGAGATCTAGGTCGCACACTCCTTATGAGAATCTAATGCCTGATGATCCGAGGCGGAGCTGAGGTGGTGATGCTAGCGCTGGGGAGCGGCTGCAAATACAGATTTTCACTAGCAGAGAGGTTTGACTGCACAGTAAACGTAATACGCTTGAATCATCCCAAACCACGCCCCACCCCAGGTCCATGGGAAAATTGTTTTCCACAAAATGGGTCCCTGGTGCCAAAAAGGTTGGGGACCACTGCTTCAGTGAACTCTTCAATGAAGTATCTGTTAAAGCCTCTTGCTCATTTTTCTACTAAAGAGCCTTTATATATATAAAATAAAAATCCCTTCTTCATTATGTGTTGCAAATATATTCCTCTACTCTGTAGTGTGCCTTTTCACTCTCTTAACGGTGTCTTGATAAATAGGATTTCTTAATATAGTCCAATTTATCAATTATTTCCATTATGATTAGTGTGTTTTTTTGTTTTCTGTTTAAGAAATCTTTCTCTATTCAAGATCATGAAAATATCCTTCTACATTATTTCTAGGTACTTTCACGTGTTACCTCTCGTTTAGATCTACAGTGCACTTGGAATTAATTTTGTGTAAGGTGTAAAGCAGGGGCCAGTTCTGCCCCACCCCATAAGACATCTAAGTGACCAGCCTCGACGATGGCAGAGACTCGTTCCTCCACTGCTCTGCAGGCCCCTTTGCCACAGCGGATGTCCACACACGCGGGACCACTGAGGACTCTCCGTGCTGTGTCGTTGGTCTATGTGCCTATTCTTCCTTCAACAGCTTACTGTACTTTTTAAATTGCTCTTGACCTTAGTAGATTAAGTCTTCTCACCTTGTTTTCTTCGACCTTGGCTATTCTTCATCTACAGCATTTCTAGATGAATTTTAGAATCAACTTGCCAACTGGTGTATGTGTGTGTGCTGGTGGTAGTGGTGCTGGGTGGAATACTATGCTGAAATTTTGATCTTGAAGAGAACCGATAGATAATATTAAGTATTCTAAACCATGATCATAGCATAGCTCTCCATTTATTTAAATCTCTTTTTGTTTTCTTTTGATTATGTTTTATAGTTCTCTACATAGAAGAATTACACACCTCTCATTAGATTTTTCTCCCTAGGAATTTGTTATCGTGTGATGCTATAATAAATGGTATATTTAAAATTTTACATTTCTTGTTTGTTGCTAGTATATAGAAATACAATTGATTTCTGTATACCAACTTATATTTTTGTTTATATGGTGTATTCATTCTATCTTGTTAACTACATAAAAAATCTTTTAAAGTCAGAAATCTTACAACTTTTCATTCTAGGGACTGGCATAGAATGTTACATATACAGCAATTACTCAATGAAATGTTTGTCAGCAGGAAATTTTGCCTAAAGACAAATCACTAGGAGATAAACACAGAATAACAGAATACTCATCTAATTCAAGATTGGACTGGCATGTAAAGAAGAATGGCTCTAGAAGTAGTCTTTTCCCCTCTAATATTTATTGTGAGGATAGCTTCTAGGGTGAATTTAGGACATCCACTCTGAAAATGATCATGTACTGACATGAGTCAGGATGGCTACCAGACTTGCTGTCAAGGACAAAAGACAGAGGACTGGCTCTAGACCAGACACCTTTGCCACCTCATCTTAGTTTGTCTTTGGGACCAGCACCTGGAACACTGTAGGTATTTAACAATTTACTATATAGTTCTCTCTTCTATAACACTGTAATAATTATTCTGATTATGACTATAATACTTCCTCAAAATCCATCAAGCTTGTGGGTCAAAACTTGAATAGTCAAAGGTTCCTAGAGAATTAGTAAAGATAGTCATCAACATAACATTACAAATAATGAAAGCGAAGGAGTTGAAAGAAGGTGACTCTAAGCCAATTCAATTCACATAGAAGTTGTACGTGGAATATAAAAAGGTTATAAAATGGTTACACCCAGACAGGTTTTCAACAGAATTTAGGCCCACACCTAAACTGGTTCAACATATGCTAAAGAAGTATGATAGAAATAAGATGACAGAAAAATTTGACTTCTCCAAGTATAGCTCCTTGGAAAAATGTATTTGCTAACCCAACTAACTTTTAGAAAAGCAACAACTGTTACAGGATAAAAAGAAAAGTAAATGATTCAAACTCTGACCAAGAGTTCTGGGTTCCATTTAGAAAATGAGAAAAAAGGCAGCCTCACCCCCAAAACCCCAAACCAAACCCTGATTTTAGAAAATACAATCAAAATCAGAGAACTATCCATATTGAATACTATAGAGATAATAAATGATTCTATTTTATCTACCTATGAATTGTCTATCACTAAAAGTCTATCGTTCACTAAGCAAATAATAATACAACAATGCCAAGCACTAAAGCAATTCCTACTTTTCAAATTTCATTATTTTATTTAATCTTAATTACACTTCCTTAAAATCATCTGACCAGTCTGATTACTTAAATATCCAATGTTAAAAATGAAAAACATCTCACAGAATACATTTGGTAGGAAATGGGGGAAAAGCTAGCTGCTTTGATAGTGACATTAGTTCCTTTAGTACATAACAACAGAATTGGGGTTTCTTTAATTTCTCCCTTCTGTCACCTACTCCAACCACAGTCCTGCATATGACTTATGTGGGACACGTGAAATCTGCTCAGCTAATTAGCTTGATCCGGTATTACATTGTACAAGGCAACATCAGTAGCTATGTGAACTGGAAACATCTAAACCGTTGAATAATCTAAGTTTCCACACAGACTGGCTCCCTCGTGAACCTCAGTGCTTCACCAAGATCACCTGATGCTCTTTCAAAGCCTAGGGCTGAGCAATAAACCCAGAAACAACATCATGCAACTTGCCCAGGACTAAACAGCAACCTTGCTAGCACTCAGATACATTCTATCTCTGTAAAATAACGCTGCTGTCACTTGGTTATAAAAAACAGAATTCTCTAATGACCTCCAGCTCTCGCTTAAGATAGTATTAATTTCAACACACTTATTTAGGAAGAAATGTAGAATGTTTTGTTTTACCGTAACACTCAGTAATGAGTCCATACGTTATCGGATAAAAGCCAGGAATTTTTCCTTTAAGTAGTGGCTTACCCAGTTTCGTGGCGCCCTCTGGCGGGTACTCAGGAAACTGGCCCTCGGAAGGGACGCTGACCGTTCTCCTCAGGCATCGCCCCTTGGTGGCATCCGCCTGCTGCTCCTGTGCCCCTTCCGCAGGTATCTAGTTAAGCAAGAGAAAAACAGATGACACTAAATAGTGAACTCGTCATATCCACCTTCTGACTGAGCAATGTTTTTAGTTAATGACGACAGGAGTGTGTAATAAGCAGAGTAAAGTAGGAGAAATACAGAAATAAACATATACCAGTATTACCACCCCTTTCCAGGAAGCTGGCCTTTAAAAAGACAACCGAAAGATCAGGAAAGGTGAGTATGTAAATCAGCTTACATGAAGTATGTACAAATCATATCCAGGTATGTCAACGCTCTGGGAGTTCAGGAAACAAAACACCCACACGAATAAAAGGTGGTTCTATGCCAGACACTGGTTCGCAAGCTCCAGTTTTGACCAATGTTCAATCAAGTAAATGGAAATAAAAGTTGACCAGACAGGTTTAGCTTCAAACCCCTCTTAGGAGGAGGTTTTGTCAGGTAAAACAAGTAAAATCACTCAAATTTTCTTCAATTTTAGAATCGAGCACTTAGACATAGTTAATAAAACACATTTTCAGTGGTAACTTGTATAGATATTTGTATAGATACATACATAAAATGGCATATTTTCTTCCAAGGGTGAGATTGTTTTTATAACCCTAACAACATATCGAGTGGCTATTTGCACCTGTGGAATGAGAACCACGAATGGAAAGACGACCTCCAATGCCAACAGCTATTTTAAAGCTCACTCAGCAGGCGATCGCTATAGAGTGATGCGGATGGCTCTCGGTTCTTTTTCTTTCCTTTTTTTTTTTGGTAATGCTAAGTTTGGGGGTAATGACCAAAGACTTTTTAGAAGTGAGCGTACACTAGGTACCTTTATGAGAATTAAGTAAGAATTGTATTGGTAACAATGTTAAATAGTTTGGCCAAGTATGTCAGTAATTACTTGTAGTTCCTAATTTCTTATGGCTCCAATATCCAAATTTATTTGGAACAAATTTCAGCAATAACAACATTGGGTTCTTACTATGTGCAAGTCTAAGGAATTTTATGTGTGACATTATGAGAGAGGCACTATGAGTATCCCCTTTTTTACAGATAGAGAATGATTTATTTCTCTTAATGATTACAATGGACCTGTATCACATCAACGGTCCAGCAAAACTGGGACAGATACAGGCTGACCTGTATGTGCCCTCTGCTCTGCCTCAGTAACCCAACTCTGATGACAGCAAGGGAAGTTCCCTCACTGTTACTGAGAATGTGAAGAGCAAATTCCTAACGCTTCCCATAAGCACTTAACATTTTCATACTCCTTTATATGACCAAAAATGACCGCATTTCCTCATTATAATGACTATGGTTACCCTGTGGACATTGAGAAATTAAAAGGCAGAATTAAGTAAAATTCTAAAAATAAGCTGAGACCAAAAAATAGCATCAATAAAGACATGAACTCTTCCAAAAGTACTCTGTAATATAAAACTTCACGAATGGTAATCTAAGTCATCTGCCACTTTCAGAATGGAAATTTTTTACCTCTACTTAAATAATTAAAAGAGTATCATTGAGAGGTTTAAATGACTGTCTGCTATTAAAGAAAGCAAAAATATATCCTCTACCTGTCTTAAAAGTAGAAAGAATGAGAATAAATTTGGAAAAAACAGTTTGAGTCTTTGAGCAAATAGTTGAATCTAAATAAACATAACTATTTTGACAATAGTTCTAAAAATGTCTATTATCTGAAATAACAAAGGTATAAACCATACAGAAAAAAAGGTAGTATTTACAGTGTTTTAAGAGGAAATAATTTTTTTCAGTGGAAATTTATAAAGGTTATATCCAGGAAAAAGAAAGAACGGCTTCTATTACTTCCATATACTTTGTCTCCACTGTATCTAAGAAGAGGATAATTACAATATATCAAACTTCTTATTTGGGCCTAAAATTCACTCACAATTATTTTCTCAGAGTATTTTTTTTTAATTTATTTATTATTCCAGGGTTTTGTGAGGGTACAAACATTATAGTTACACTTTATGTCTTTGCCTCACCCAAATGCAGGTTAAAGGCATGCCCTTCCCTCTCTTTAGTGCTCCCGTGTCCTTTAGTTGTAGATTTGCGCCCCCATCCCCCTAATCCCTAGAGAGTATTTCTGCCATGTGATCAACCTAGTGTTGATCAGTTAGTACCAATTTGATGGTGAGTACAAATGGATCCCGTTCTTCTGCTCTTTTGGTGCCCCACTTTGGA
>CAUYRB010028480.1:0-40770 GCA_963574695.1 Propithecus perrieri | reverse complement strand
GCTGGGACTACAGGCATGCGCCACCATGCCCAGCTAATTTTTTCTATATATATTTTTAGTTGTCCAGTTAATTTCTTTCTAATTTTAGTAGAGACGGGGTCTCGCTCTTGCTCAGGCTGGTCTCGAACTCCTGAGCTCAAAGGATCCTCCCGCCTCGGCCTCCCAGAGAGCTAGGATTACAGGCATGAGCCACCGGGCTCACTTTTAAGGCTCACTTTTAAGATTTCCTTCTCTTTAGGACCTCGGCCCCTAAGTCTTCACGGCCATGTTGTGCTCCGATTCTTTCACATGGGTCTTTAAACCGTGCGGCCAGCTTTCCCAGTTGCTCTTAGTTAGAGGCCTAGTCTGCTACAAGCCAGTCTGCGGCAGCCTGGAGTGCGCTGTCCTGGTTTGCAGAGGCTGGAAAGGCGGACGGAGTGGGCCTGCACCAGGGACCACGGCTCCCGCGGGCCTCGAGTCTTTCATGGTGGCAATGGCTTCTGTAATTCATCCGGCAACGCGGCGTTGTCTTTGACTTATTTCTTGATCGGGGTGGGGATGGTTTCAAGGCCTTCCACTCAACCTTACTTCATAGGTCAAAGAACCAACATGAAGGTTCTCCCAGGTGCTAAGAATGTTTATTCTGTTTATACAGTAAAGAACTAGAAAAATGGTCAGAGGGTATAAGAAAGTCTCATGCTGAAGAGTCTCTGTTTATCGCTGGTCCTGTGTGAGCCCCATTTGAACCAGAGACTCGTAATGAGCTCAGGTTTCCCGGGTGTCAGTGTGAGCTCAGACCTTGCACCTAACAGTCTTCGAAAAGTCTGGGCATTTCCTATACTAGTGCATAGTCGTCCTGACAGATGCCTCCAGGTCTCTTTGGTAAAGGATTAAACAAAAGTTTATTGCGTGTACGTCAGTGGGATTGTAGAGTCCTCCCGTCTAATCAGTGGCCCTCGAGTTTATGAATGACTCAGATCTGGGAACCGGATGAAGAGCCCAATTTTCCACTGTGGTGGCCGATGTCAGCCCTTAACTCATAAGCTCTTGATTCTATCTGATTACGTGTGCATGCTGATTGATTATCCACCTCTCTTTCCTCTAGGAACACTTTGATCTATTAACCACCGCTATAGATCCCCGAGGGTCAAAGGTCAAGGCATTCTGATCGCCACTAAGGCCCTGCTGCTCAGTGTAGTAATTATCCCCACCTTGCCTCTAATGGTTCAGTGCCCCCGGCCTGGCCCCTGCCAGTCTAGGGAGCCCGTCTTGCTCACTGATGCCGGGGAGTCCATGTCGTTGGCGGCATCCCTCACCTTCAACCCAGCTTACCAAGGACATCCACTGCCAACCTTCGCAATGGTGCCTGCTTCTCCGCACTAGTGCATCCACTACTGTGTTGGAAAAGGAGTGTACTCGGTGCCCTCCAGGAACATGGTCAGATAGCAGGTTCTCAGGCCAGATACAATAAATCCATTTCAGTATTCCCATCTCCCTGAGCTACCTGCTCTCTTCTTTGCTGTGGAAGGAAGTTTTGCGTCTCCACTTCATATTCTGTGCACCAGCATCAGGGTCGGCCTTCACGGAGCTATTGCAGCAAGCTGTCCGACGAGCTTGGATGTTGCTGCAAGAGCACTCAATCCTGAATCGTGGTGAGAGGGCCCGTGGCAATGAATTCAATCCTACTCGACTCTGTACTCTGGATGAACAGCCTCAGGAGCCGCTCTGTCCTGGATGCAGACAGCACATCCAAGCAGCCTCCTGCACACCTTACACTGCCCCGCCGAGACTGTCCATCAGCTGTGAAGCTATTGTCTGCCAGCTTCAAACTCACTACTACGCTATACCGCGCAGAGCTGGGATTCTGAAAACCAATGTCTCCTTTGCCAGCTCAATCTCTGTTAGGATCTGTCAATGGCGATTGCTAGACTGGGAGGCTGGAGGCAGAAAAAGGAACTTCTTGTTTCCTGTCTGCCTCCTCCTCCTTGTTTTTGTTTCCCATTCCTGTCCTTCTATAGTCTTAGTCCTACTCCCAATCCTAACGTTAACCCTGGCAGCAGCAGTTCACGCTAGCAGCTACACTTGGTTACAGCGGGCAGTTTTTCCATCCTTCACAGAACCGACCTTAGCAAACTGCATTCCCCTGCGAGACCGCAGCACCAGCCAACCAGCACCCCTCAGAGTTGTGGGTCCCGTCTCCGTAGGACCTCTTTTCTGCGCACAGGGACTCCACTGAGCCTGCAGAGCAGTTTCCGCCCACAGAAGTCTGAGTTCCAGGTCCACAAACCCCTACTCCAAAGTTATGTTTTAATAATTCCAACCTCTTCCCTTTGCTTCCCAGCCAGGAGTGGGAGCTGCCGCCCACAGTTGCTACCTCCTTAATTCCGCATTGCTCCCTTCCTGCCTGCCTAGTTTTCCAGGACCTGGTTAACACGTCTTTAGATTCAATTCTATTAAAATAGCTGGCATAGTTTCTGTCTACTGATTTGTCCCTAATTAACACAGGATGTTCTCAGATCTAACTCTGATTATTGGTCTGGAGGTGATGAGGGGCGCTGAGGCAGGTGGTGGGGAGAACATATGTCACGTGTTTCAAGTGGAATAGTTATTCTGTATCCTGGGAGGGGAAGTTAGTCTACGCTGGCAAGGGGTAAAGGGCTCCTTCTGCCAGTTAAGGAGGGCTCGAGAGAATTTGGGGGTTCAATAGTCTTAGGTTTGTCCACCCAAATGTTCTTATCTCAGGTCTCACGGTCCCACCCTTTTCCCACAAAAGCCCTGACTTTGGCATAGAAGAATGCCAAAGGCGCACTCTTCTCCTTCAAAGCTCTACAAAGACCTGCATATAATGAGACCCTCAGCCTAACTTTCAGTTCTGTCTGTTCTGTAGCTCCGTTAAAGTTGCCATCGAGGTCTTCCAGTATTCAGAGCGTGCATTAGGTTGGAATTAAATTGCCCTGAGCCTATCACTCTGTTGGCGAGGCCTCCAGCACCGTCGGAAGAGTCACTGCACTCTGCAATCCTTGCAATTAACATGGTTCCCATAGATCCCATGGTATCTTCCATGGCCTTGCTCTCCACGTCTCCTCCATCAACCAGAGTGAGAAACTCAGGAAAAGTTCTGTGAAGGGGAAAATGCGTGAAGCTGGGGGAGGGGGGAATTTAACAAATTGCAAAGCCACTGCATGCCAGAGATTATTGCCAACATACTTATTCTCAGCAACAGGTTCCTATCATTTTAAAGAGGTGAACAATCCAACTTCAATTTTCCAGTCCAAGGGTTTGTCATCTAAAACTACACCTGATAGCAATTGCCATAGCCCAGGACTCCTCGGAAAGCCAAGCCTGACACTTCGAGTGCCGACACTTCATTTGGGAATTACGAGCCCATGTTGTGAGACGGAGGAAGAAAAGGCAAGATGGCAGCAGCGCGGCTGACGCGTCACTGCACCGGCCCCAGCTGTACACTGATGCGAGAAGAGACACAGCAAGTCTCTCAGCAGGCCTGTGCTCGGCACCCGGATTCCCGCCAAGTGCTGGAAAGACAAAGCAGCCTTTGAAGCAGTGCAGAGGAAGGACAACGAGGGGAGACCTGCATGCCAGGCCGCCTCTCGCTCCCACATCCCACTGGTCAGGTTCGTGCTGCGGGAGCTGACTTCTCTGCACTTCCAAATGCGCCTTCCAGCCCCCGGCAGCCGGGTAACTCCCAGAGCCCATCCTACGCAGTGACATTTCGTCCGCTCCCGGAAGTGAAGGGGCGACGTGGTGTAGGCGGGGTGGCGACCGAGAGACAGGAAGGAGACAGCAATCTGAGAGGGCACACAAGTACGTCCAGTGCAAATATAACGTCCACAACTGAGGTGAGAAGACACAGAAACTCGGAATGAATCTATAAACACTAAAGACATCGAAACTGTCGGTTTCACTCTTCCCTCAACGAATACGCAAAGTCCAGTTTTACAGATGAGTCCTTCCAAACTTTCAAGTCACACAGAATTCCAAACGCACATAAACTCCTATGGAAAATAAACTAAATGGAAGATTTCCCAGATTAGTTTGTGAAGCTAACACATATCATACTAAAATCACAGGAGGACAATATAAGAAAAGAAAATTAAGATGTGAACATTGTAAACAAAGTGTTATCAATCCAACTTCAGTTTGTATAAAAATATATTACATAACAACTAGATCGGGTTTATTTCAGGAATTTAAGCTTCAACATCAGAAAATCTATTAATGTAATCTACCACATTCCTCTCTTTTCTTTAGAGAGAATCATATGCTATCAATGCACAAAAAGCATTACTGAAATTTAATATCCATTTACGATAAGTACTTCTCACAAAGCCAAATAGAAGGGAACTTCTTTAACCTGATAAACTTACAGCCAATACTGTACTCAATGGTAATACATTCAGAACATCCCATTAAAAGTGGAAATAATGCAGGAAGGCCTGTAGGACCCCTCTGTATGCACTGCATGATCTCGGGAAACACTATTGACATCGCAGATATTGTAGATTTGAATGTGCATGACGATGTTACACCGGCTAGAAGTAAAGTGTCGTGAGGAAAGAGCTTCTTTTTCTAATTTGCACAGAGGCTCTATGTGAACTAGTGGTAGCCCTGGAGGCTGCTGACTTCATTTTGATCGCAAAGCGGACTGAGGATCCTGGCCTTTGCAGTAAGATTATGAATAGAACTAACAGATAGAAGGATTGTAAAGGAAGAAACAAAATTCATATTACATGTATATTTGCAGATGATATACTATGACAAAAACAAAACTCAAAAAAATGTAGAGCCAGTCAAATGATTATAAGGAATAAGAGAGTTTAGCGAGTGACTGGATCAATATACAAAATCAATTACATTGCTGTGCACCACCACAAATAGAAAATGTAATTGTAGAGAAGACATCATTACAAGTAAGTGTAAGTATTATACTTATAATTGAAAGAATACAAAGTGCCAAAGAATAAATCCAACAAAATATGAACAAATTTTAAAACTTTGCCGAAGGACATTACTAAGGACAAATGTAGAGACCTACTATGTCCCTGGATAGAAGACTTCATACTAGAATTTGGAACTGATCTATAAATTTAATACAACTCCTATTAAAATTGCAACAATCTTTCATGGTCCATACTAAGCTGACTCTAAAATGTACATGGAAGAATGAGGGTCCAAGAACAGCCAAAACAATCCTAAAGAAGAGATCAAAGTGGGAACTTGCCCTGCTGGATATGAAGCTTCAGTAATTAGGCCACTGTGGCATGGACAATGGGGATATAATAGTGGTTCCCAAAAGAGGGTGATTTTTCCCCTCAGGGGGCACTCAGCAATTTTTGATTATTACAGCTGGAGAGGAGGGCTGGGGGAGGGGATGCTGCTGGCATGGAGTGGGTAGAGGCCAGGGATGCTGCTAAACGTCTTACAATGCACACGGCAGCCTCCACAACAAAGAATCAGCCTATCCAAAATGTCAGTAGTGCCAAGGTTGAGAAATCCTGAGGGGATAGAGACAGACCAATAAAAAATCTAATTTTTTTTTTAAATGTCAGGCATAGTGACTCATGCCTGTAATTCCAGCACTTTCAGAAGCTGAGGCAGGAGAATAGCTTGAGGCCAGGAGTTCAAGACAAGCCTGGGCAACATAATGAGACCCTGCCTCTACAAAAAAACAAGAACAATTAGCTGGCCATGATGGCACACGCCTGTAGTCCCAACTACTCGGGAGGCTGAGGCAAGAGGATTGCTTGAGCCTGGGAGTTCAAGGTTACAATGAGCTATGATCACGCCACCCCACTCCAGCCTAGGTAACAGAGTGAGGATCTTGTCTTAAAAGAAAACTCATGGTAAATTGGATTTGCCTCTATTTTTAATCAAATCAGCTTTTCTTTATATATTCTCTAAAATCAAAACTCCCAATTAGTAGAGTTTAATTAAAAATTTATATTAAAAAGTTTTGTGTAAGAAGATAGTTTTTCTTTTAATTTGTCTATAATGGAATATCCTATGAGAGAAAAATTTTTTGATAAGCACCTCATAAAATTAAACATTGGCAAATTTTTTTCTCTTCTTTATTATCAGGATTAATTTGGACAAGAACGAATAAGATAAATGAAAAGTAGATCTAAATTAAGGTAATTTTTTTCATTAAAATTTTTTTTAATTCATTTTTTATTATTTTTTAAATTCAGCATATTACGGGGTACAAATGTTTAAATTACATATATTGCCTTTGCCCCACCTGAATCAGAGCTTCAAGGGTGTCCATCCCCCGGATGGTGTGCACTACATCCATTAGGTGTGAATATACCCATCCTCTCCTCCCCCCTCCCACCTGCCCAACACCCAATGAATGTTACTACTATATGTGCACATAAGTGTTGGTCAGTCAATACCAATTTGATGGTGAGTACATGTGGTGCTTGTTTTTCCATTCTGGTGATACTTCACTTAGTAGAATAGGCTCTAGCTCTATCCAGGATAATACAACAGGTGCTAGATCACCCTTGTTTTTTGTGGCTGAGTAGAACTCCATGGTATACATATAGCACATTTTATTAATCCACTCATGTATTGATGGGCACTTGGTTTGTTTCCATATCTTTGCAATTGTGAATTGTGCTGCTATAAACACTTTAGTGCAGATGTCTTTTTTATAGAATGTCTTTTGTTCCTTTGGGTAGAAACCCAGTAATGGATTGCTAGATCAAATGGTAGTTCTACTTATAGCTCTCTGAGGTATCTCCATATTACTTTCCACAGAGGTTATACTAGTTCGCAGTCCCACCAGCAGTGTTGAGTGTTCCTATCTCTCCACATCCACGCCAACATTTATTGTTTTGGAACTTTTTGATAAAGGCCATTCTCACTGGAAATAAGTGATATCTCATTGTGGCTTTGACATTAAAAAAATTTAAATATAGATTGTAAAACTTCTGGGCACATGTTAAATAAAAATATCTATAATCTCTTGGGGCTCCATAGTATTAAAAACTCTTGAGAAAACTGATATAATTTTTTTATACCTTTAAAATTTGACCAGAAAAATATTACTAAAAAGTAGTTTGAACTCTACCCTTTGAAGAATAACAAATATTTTCTTACCTTAACTGTTCCTCAGAAGAGCCATCTCTATACCTTTTAGGATAAAATTTCTCTATGACTTGTTTTAGAGTTTGATTTGCTTTGCACTGATTAGTAATATGTCCTGCTGGAGTTGAGAAAGGTCTTTCAAAATCTCCAATCTCCACCTAATTGGAAATCCAAAAAAGAGAAAATATAGGCTATTGAAAAGAGTTTCTAAAAAGAAAATCAATTTTATTTTTACTAAACATTCTTTTTTAACATGTAATACATAAATCTATTTGTCACAATTACATAATTCTGGAATTTATAATCATATGTAAGAACTGTTATTAAATCTAAATTTCATTTGAATTCTAATTTTGAAAAACATCTACTATTTAGACATTTCTGTTCCATTTTTACATTAATCTCCCTAGGTTACTATCACTATTGAGGACTAGTATTTGTTAAAGGCCACTACTCTGTTATTGCCTATAACTCAGGATAATTTTGCATTTTTAAGGTACCATTTTAATTGCTAACAATGAGGGGAAATGGAAGTTAAAAATAAAAGACAAAAAAAGTTATAAAGCTATAAGAAATGTCAAAAAAGTATAGTTGGACTTTTTAAGGGTCTTTACTGAATGCAATGGGAGCAAGAACCACATTCTCATTACTTTCTTCCTAGATTTTCTCCATAAATATTACTATATTCACCCCTCATTCTACTAGTCTATTATTCCTGGGATGGGACCCCTTCATTCCCTTTCTCCCTTAATGAAAGGATGTTCAGCCCTTATCTCTACTAATAGGCTACACAGTTGCCATCCTCTACCTACCCAGCCAACTACCCACCCATCCATCTCTCCATCAACTTACCTACCCATCATTCATCTAAACCTATACTGAGTCCCCACCATAGGTTAGGCACTGTGCTAAGTGATGTAAGAAAGGAAAAAGTCGAGCATAGTCCCTGCTCTCAAAGAGTTTACTATTTGGGAGGAGAGAATGAAGCATAAACAAATACTTATGATAAAATGGTTAAGTGGTTTGTATAGGGTACCCAAGAGGGTTCAAAGATGAAGATAGGATGAGGGACATTCAGGTGAATGTTCTACTGAACATTCAACACCATTTCCTACAGCACTCCCCAACAATCAGATGGAGGGTTCCATCAAGACTGGAATGGTCTTATAGAAAGCCTCAGGTCTCCTCTTAAAAAGGCCCTCTGCCTCCAGGCAAGTTCAGTACAACCAGCCTCTAAGATTCTGACCCCTGTGGCTCCTCTCTTCTAGTTCTTAACAGGTCAGTTACTGTCTAAATTCCTCAGCTGACCTGTGCCCTTACAGCCTATTCTTATAATTTTCTAGCTTCTTTGATCCAGTTTCCTACTTGGTGGTTACTTGGCTTGACTTCGCTGTTCAGCTCCCATTCCTCATTTTTTCTTATTTCTATAAATTCCCATCTTCTACCTAGTCAAATATTCTTCCTGATTTCTTCACACCAAATAAAAGCTGTCCACCAGCTCTTCAAACATACTGAAATCTTTCCCCCAAAGCAAGCTAGCACTCACCACAGCTACCTGTGAAACCTGAGGCCAGGATCTAACCCTCAAGGATATGGTAGTCATAGAAACAATAGTTAAAAAAATAAATAAATAAAAATAAAAAAAGAAACGATAGTTAAAAAACAGTAGACCATTCAAGGCAACCTTGCCTCATAGGGAAGCTTTTAGTGGTAGGTCCAAGCTCAATGTCTCCCCTCCCTGGAACCTCAGGTACCAAGTGGCATAGAATAAACACAATAAATGTTTGGAGAATGATGGAAAATCAACTCAGATAATTCCCAATATGCCCCACATGAGCATGATGCCTTACCAGACACTACATACAATTAAGGATTAGCTCCAAGAATTTTCTAATTAAGACAGAGAATATCAACAAGGACCTACAGATATTCAAATCTACAATAGAAAATTTTTCTACAGAGCTCAGATTTCTTTAGTATATTTCATTTATCTTCACAAAACTAGTCTAAGGAAAAGAGATCATAGGCATTAATTTTCCTTTTATAGGTAGAGAAATTATACACTTTTAGTTACACGCTCAGAATTTTCTTGGTACGTAGTCTTACCTTTCTTCCCCTTCCTCAAATTCATCAAAAAAATGTTAGAAGTACATATCTCCAAAGTATATTATAATTTTTCTTAAAGAAGTTTTCTTGACAAAATTGAAAGTTAAAGCAAGAAGACTATTTGTAAAAATAAGAGTGATTTTGACAGCAAATCCATGCCTTTAGACGGCTAAACCCTAAAATGGCAAGTCACAAGAGGTCATTCCTAATCTTATCACCAAGAAAATATGTGCTTTATTCTCTTTTCCTCAGGTTTATCATCACTTGTAGAAAGAGAACGCTCAGTGTAGCACTAATACTTTAAAGCTAAGATGATCATAAAATTATTTTAAAAGTAAACTAAATTACCAACTATTCATTTCTCCAAGGACTCCTATGGATAATGGACTATGTGTAAGGCTGTGCTAGATACAAAGATGAACAGGAGCAGCCCTGGCCCTCAGGAAAGCTGCAGATAGTGGTACAAAACAGAAGCATAAATAAATAATTATTAATATAAACTATTGTGGTCAGGACAGCAATAGAACATTACAGACACCCCAAGAGGGACATTTAACTCAACCAGGCAAGATTCAGGAAGGTTTTCTGGAATAAGTGACATCTATGATGGAAACTAAAAGATAAGATGAAATTAACAGGTGAAGAGATGGGGGTAGACATGTTCCAGGCAAAGGAGAGAAAGAGGTAAGAAAAAGTGGACCATATGCAAGCTAGGGAATTATGGGTGGAACCACAGTTTATATTTTATTAGAGTGCAAAGTTCAAGGGAATGTTGAGGCTGGAGAGGAAGGCAGAGTTCAGATTGTGAAAGTCCTTGTATGTAAATAAGAGAATGACATTTTTGCTCTGTCTCCATCCCAGTTACTGGTGCTGGCTAACAAATCTCTATGCACAGGTGACACTATGCCTGTTTCCAGGCCTAGGCCTTAACAAATGGAAGCTTCCACTTCTTGGCTCTCTTTTGGGATGTTGTTCTTCCCACCCAACCACCATTCTGGAAGAAAGCATAAGCAGCGACATGAAGAGACTGTGTGAAGGTGTTCCAGCTGACAGTCCCAGCAGCAGCCCCGACTAACAGCCAGCATCAGCCACCAGACATGTGCGTGAACGAGCCTTCAAATGATTCCAGCCCTCAGCCGTGGAGTCACAACCTGCCCTCAAGCTGTGCCAGCTGATGCCATGGGAAGCAGAGACAAGCTGTCCTTTCAATTTCCTGCCCAAATTACTGTCCTAACCAACTGAGTTTTGGAGTAATTTGTTATGTAGCAATAGATAAGTGGACAAATCCCTCTAGCATCTGTGTGAAGGATAAATTTGTGGGGAGCAGACCAGGGAAAGGCACATTGCTTAGAAGTCTGCTGAAGGCAGGGTGTGATGATGGTCTGAACCACAGCAGTGGCAGTCAGCAAAGAGAGGATTAAACAATATCTAAGAGTTAAAAATATCTAAGAGTTAAAAGTGGCAGGATGTGTTGACTGGTGGGAAAGATGAAACAGCGGGAATTGTCAGTGATGATTCCTGGATTTGAAGCTTGCTTGGGGAACTGAGTAGAGGCAGTATCACAATGAAGATACAGAGGAGGGAAGAAAGAGAAGGGAATATTAGCTCCGTTTTCAATATGTTGAATTTAAGGTGCCCATAAAAGATGTATGAACTGGAGAGAAAAGATTTGGGAATTATTGGCATAGTTGGTGGATAACATAAAAAGAATGAATGAGATGTCCTGGGATGGAGTGTAGAACAAGTGTAGCCATAGACTGAAGACCCTGGTCTAGACGAAATATCATAGGGTTGCTTTAACATTTTCCCTTAATTAACCTGTGCAAAGACCTGGGTGTGGTAGAGACTGTGTATTGCCTCTTATGACCATCCTCTCCTTCTTGTTCAGTAATAAAAACCTTGAATTTAGCTGGGCGCACTGACACCCAGCTAAAACCACATCCCTCAGACTCTCTTGTAGGTAGGCAAGGCCATGGGACTAGATTCTGACCAGAGAGACATAAATGCAAGTGTTCTATGTGATTGCTGAGAAGTTTTTGCATAGGTGGCAGGGCATGCCCTTTTCAGCCCTTCCCCCATCCTGATGCCTGGAACATTGACATCATAGCTGGAGCCCTGGAAGACCTCCAGGAAGGACCATGAAGATGACACACTAGGGACAGCACAATGGAGAGCAGGATAAAGCTCATGCCCCTATCAGCTTTGCCAAGGTGGCAAGATGCCTGTCTTTGTGAGAGACAAATATACTTCTATTCTGATTAAGTGACTATTAACTTGCATGGGTGTGTGTGTTTATAGAAGGGTGAACTTAATCCTAATTGATATAACAGGTAAATAAAAGAAAGTGCTCTGGCCTTTTCAAAGACTAATTCCTATTAGATTACTGAACAATTTTAGCATGGTGCCCTCAGCCCCACAACTCTGCACTCAAATTCCTTTATTAAATGCAAAGCCTAGTGGTACTTTTAAGATAATTAAGAGACTGATTCTCTTTATGGAGTACTGTCTCATTCCACCTCATTGCAACTGTTAGAAATTCAGAGTCAAACTGTAATTATAATGCCTGTAATTTTTAAGGTATTAATCATAGCAAAATGAATTGAAAGAATTGCTGAAGGTATACTGCTTTACTACATTTAATTCATGTAGAAATTAATATCTTCTTATTTCAATATATTACTCTACATAACATGGAAATTACCTGAGCTAAAAGAGCTGCCATTTCTAATGCCAGATCCTTGTTCAGAGGAAAAAGTCCATTTATTATTTGATCATTTGTCTGATACATTAACAGCAACTTTTCTCTATCAGTCTCTCCACGAGCTTGCACTGAGAAATACAGTCTGTAAAAAAGAGAAAATTTCTCATCAGTGATATTCTTGCTCAGGAAGAAAGTAAACATAAATCCAGAAGACCAAGATGGGGTTGTTTTAACATAGTTTTCCAAGTGATAACGAACTTAGATCACGTTACTGTCAATGTCCTCTGTTTCTGTTACATACACCATTTTCAGCAAAATAAGGAAAAATTGCTTTAAGGTTGATGTTAAGGTTAAGGAACCCTTCTATGCTATTTTTCATGCCCTGAAAAACCAAATCCTTAAGTGTGACTGAAGAAGGACCTGAGACACCAAGTGAAATTAAATATACCCTCTCTTATATGCAACGCATGATGTAACCCTTTATTTCAGTGGGCTGAATAAACCCAGTTTTCAAAATACTCATGATCTTTCCTGAATACCTTGGACATACCAGGGAATAGGAATGAAGGTTTCAACTAAAAAGCAACACAAAATCAACATCAAATAAGAGGGGGAGGTTGCCATTTTTTTCTGAAAATCTAAAAGATAATATTTATACATTTAAATGTGTTTTGACTTTTTGGCCATATTCTGATAAGCAGTTTTAGGAGCTCAAAAATAGTTCACATGTTATCATTATTACTTGTTGAAACATGACATGGCTTTTGTTCGCCCAGGACGTCTTCATCAAATTGGTGACCCTCTTTAGTTATTCACTATGTCATTTATATGCGAGACATGAGGCTCTGACTTCAGGATGCAAATCAAGCACGAGTGCTGTAAATGCGCTACATGCTGTGACAGTGGGATGGGTAAGCAACACCTTGACACACCTGAATACTGTGATGACAACACAGGGGCTGGAAAAGAGGGATTTCCATCTGGGAGCTGTTGGATGTGTGCCCAATTAGGTATAACTGGATTTTCAGTCTTTTTCTTCCTACATACTTAAGGGAAAGGACATACCCTGTCAGTCACAGTATCACTGCCAGTAATCACCTCAAATAGCAGGGAAGGAGAGGGCAGCAGGTCCAAATCTCTGGGGAAACATGGTGGGTACACTTTGCAAAGCTCCTCCTAACCCATGATTCTAATCATCTGCTTGCCCAGCCCAGCTCATAAATCAGAGTAGCTTCTTGAAAAAAATAGACCCTAAGCTCTGTTCTTATCCATGTCTACATGATGAAAAATAATGCAGGATTGTTAAACTGACAGAAGAATATGGCTGGGCAATAGAAACAGATTCTAAATTCAAAATGATAACAGCAAAGCAATATAAAACAAAGAGAATAAAGTTTATGATGAAAGCCCTCCCAGGGAGAATTCCAAACTTCTGGTTCCAAAATGGTGGCACAGAAGCAAGCTGGCTTCACTCTCCCCCCTCCCCCCTCCCAAAAGAAAAACAAAAACCGATATGCAGCACTGAGATTGTTACCAGCAATAACCCACAACTCAAATATGAGGATGAACAGTTCCTGGGGCCACAGAGAAATGAAAACAAACTCTGAGCTGATGGTAAGAGAATAGGACCTCCATATCTGTGATGGCCCTCTTTCCAATCTTCCCTGCACCAAGAGCGAGAAAAATTGCCCCATGACTAAAGGTTTCTACACTGGAAAAAAATGAGATCAAGGTAAACAATCAGTCTCCCTGCCATCTTGGGATCCCTGGCAGGAGACCTGTCCCTGCCTCAATCCACTGGAAGCATCGGGAGTGCCTGAAGGGAGGAATATTCCTGAGGTAAAGAGAAAGGGGGGACATGGGACCACCATCCCCAGCCCCGGAAACTCTGCTCTGTAACTTGGCCAAAGGAGACACCAAATCAAAGTGGCTGTTCAGCAGCACCACACTGCGGGAAGTTTGTTGGACAGGTCCCCTGGGCACAAACTCCTACCCAGCCTTCCCACACTACTGGGGCATCCTTCTGGGGGCTCCTTCCATTCTGGATGGGTGGCACTTCGATTGTTTACTAGAACCAAGGCAAACTTGAGCTTAAGGTGCCATCTAGTGCTAAAAAGGAGGCAGTGACCTGGCAGAAGGTGGGGGGTGAGGGGAAGAAAGATAATCAACAGGTAAATTACAAAGAATCTCCAAGCAAACTTATCCAATAAAAACCAAAACAAGCCAGACAGGGAAGACTGGAATAAGTAAACTAATATTTCAATGCAAAGACATAGATGTACATCCATAAGAAACAACAGCAAACAGGGAACCATGACCTCCTGAAATGGACAAGCAAGGAACCAGAGACTGATCCTAGCAAGAAGGCAACATGTGAACTCACAAAGAATTCAAAATAGCAGTTTTAAGGAAACTTAGTGATCTCCAAGCTAACACAGAAAAGCAATTCAGAAATTTATCAGAGAAATTTAACAAAGATATTAAAATAAGTTTCAAAAATTAAACAGAAATCTTGGAAATGAGAAATACATTCTCTAAACTGAAAAATTCATTAGAGGCTCTCCACAGCAGAATGGATCAAGCAGAGAAAAGAATCACTGATACTGAATACAGAGTATTTTAAAAATACATCGTCAGAGGAGAAAAAAGAAAAAAGAATGAAAAGAAACAAATATTGACTACAAGATATAAAAAATTACCTCAAAAGACCAAACCTAAGAATTATTGGTATTCAAGAGGGAGTTGAGCAAAAGCAAGGGGTAGAAAGCTTATTCAAATAAATAATAACAGAAAACTTTCCAAAACTTGAGAAAGAGATAAATATCCAGGTACAGGAAGGTCAGAAAACACCAAAGAGATTCAACCCAAATAAGATTACCTGAAGGCATATAATAATACAACTTTAAAAGGTCAAGGACAAAGAGAGGATCCTAAAGACAACAAAAAAAGAAGCAAATGACATATAAAGGAGCTCCAATTTGTCTGGCAACAGACTTCTCAACAGAAACCATATAGGCCAGGAGGGAGTGAGATGACATTTTCAAAGTGCTGAAAGAAAATAAGCTGCCATCAAAGAATACCGTATCCAGCAAAGCTATCCTTCAAATATGAAGAAGAGATAGAGTCTTTCCCAGATAGACAAAATCTGAGAGAATTCATTACCACCAGACCCATCTTACAAGAAATGTTAAAGGGAGTTCTTCAATCTGAAACAAAAAAAAACACTAACATGTAAAAAAAAAAAAAATGAGTGTGTATGAGTCACTGATAAAATTAAGTACACAGACAAACCTAGAATACACTAATACTGTAATTGTGATATTACAGTAATCCACTTATAATTCTAGTATGATGCCCAAAAGACAAATCTCTAATAACAAAAACAATAATACCTGAAATAAACTGTTAAGAGACAGGCACTATAAAAATATGAAATTGAGACAACATAAAGTCAAAATGTGGAGGGGGGATGATGTAAGGCTTTTTTTTTTTTTTCATTTTTTTCTTTGTTTCTAATCTTCTTAGGATCTAAAATAAGTTGTAATCTCTTTAAAATAACTTGTTATAAGATGTTTTTTATAAACCTCATGGTAACCACAATGCAAAAACCTGTAATAGAATCACTAAAAATAAAAAGCAACAGATTAAAACATACTTCCAGAGGAAATCACTTAACTACAAAGGAAGACAGAATGAAAGGAAGGAAGGAAAAGAGGAGTTACAAAACAACCAGAAAATAAATAACAAAATGGCAGTAGTAAGTTCTTATCAGTAATAACACTGAATGTAAACCAACTCAATTCTCCAATTAAAAGGCATAGAGTGGCTGAATGGATAAAGAAAGAAGACTCAGCTGTATCCTGTCTACAAGAAACCCACGTCACCTATAAAGATACACAGACTGAAAGTGAAGAGGTGGAAAAGGATATTCCATGCAATTGAAAACCAAAAAAGGAGTATCTACTCATTTCAGATAAAACAGACTATAAAGACTGTAAAAAGAAACAAGGTCACTATATAATTATAAACAGGTCAATTCAGCAAGAGGATACAGCAGTTATAAATATGTATGCACCCAACACTGGAGCTCCCAAATACATAAAGCAAACATTAATATTCTGAAGGGAGAGAGAGACTGTAATACAATAATAATAGGGGACTTCAACACCCCACTCTCAGTAACAGACAGATCATTCAGACAGAAAATTAACAAAGAAACATCAGAGGTGGCAAGATGGCTGCTCCACCTTTAGCCTTTTTGTTTGTTTGTTTGTTTTGAGACAGAGTCTCACTCTGTTGCCCGGGCTAGAGTGCCGTTATGTCAGCCTAGCTCACAACAACCTCAAACTCCTGGGCTCAAGGGATCCTCCTGCCTCAGCCTCCTGAGTAGCTGGGACTACAGGTGTGAGCCACCATACCCAGCTAATTTTTTCTATTTTTAGTTGTCTGGCTAATTTCTTTCTATTTTTAGTAGAGACGGGGTCTCGCTCCTGCTCAGGCTGGTCTTGAACTCCTTACCTCAAGCAATCCTCCCATCTTGGCCTTCCCGAGTGCTAGGATTACAGGCATGAGCCACCACGCCCAGCCCACTGCAATCTCAAACTCCTGGGCTCAAGCGCTCAAGGGATCCTCCTGCCTTAGACTCCTGAGAAGCTGAGACTACAGGCACGTGCAACCACACCCGGCTAATTTTTCTCTTTTTTTGTAGAGAGGAGGTCTTGTTGTGTTGCTCAGGTTGGTCTCGAACTCCTGGCCTCAAGTGATCCTCCTGCCTCAGCCTGCCAAAATGCTAGGGATTACAGCATGAGCCACCACACCCCACCCCACCCAAATTTCATTTCAATTCCAATCACAGCCATCGTAATCAGAGTTAATATGTATTAAGCATTGATGAGGTATGGATTATTAGGAATAGTCTTAGACACAAAAGTCATTCATTTGTTTCCAACAAAACAAGAGAGAATGCCTGAACCTGTTCTATATAAATATCTAAGGCAGGCTAGGTCCAGGAGCTGGCTCCTTCCACAAAACATGAGGACAAAAGGCAGAGGCAGAGATGAGGACCTTTAGGTCAGTGCTTCTCAAAACTTAGTATGTGTAAGAATTATGCGGAAACTTGTCAAAACCCAGACTCCTGGATTTCACCCCCAGAAATTCTGACTCAGTGGGCCTGAAGTGGGGCCTAATGATTTGCATTTCTAACGTGTTTCCATGTGGTCCTGAGGCTGCTGGTGCAGGGTCCGCACTTTGAGAACTACTGCTCCAGCACTAAACAGAACTAAAATAATCATCTGGAAAGTCCAACTCTTCCAGCCTGCTGTTCTTGCCAGTCACCAAAGGGCCATAGATGAAGCTCACTCTACACTGAGAGAGACAGAGAGAGAGAGAATATGAAAGAATGAGGAGGAACAGATATGAATATATCACTTCTAAAAGACTTACACAAACATAAATATATCTTCTTACTACAGATCTACAGTAGGGTATTTAAGTATTCAATTTTCATGAAAAATGTAATAAGACTGTAAAAGGAAATTTTGAAAGTGAAAAATCCATCCTTATATCAACTACCCTAAGACAGCAGCGATTTTTCCCCTATAGTTTTCTTAATCTTTGTCAAAATATATATTTGTATAAAATAAAACTACTCATGAGATTAAGAGCCTAAAATTAGAAACAAAATTTGATGTGACAGTTTTTTCCTATAGAAAGAGTTATTATTTATATAGAAACAAACATAAAAATAAATATTATAACTTTCAAGGCTATTCAATAGGAAAATAAATTGTACTGCATGATTTCAATATACTGTATACTCATATTCTGGCATTTGGATACACTATTACACACCTGTTTTTGTAAGTTAGACGAACAGTTCTTGTACCTTCACATTTTCCAGGCTGCTGTTCTTTGGAAGCCTGTTCCCATTTAGAAATAATGTCACAAATCTAGAAGGGAAGTGGAAAACTGAGATTTATAAGACTTTTCAAATCAACATTTTTAAAGGCAACTATGTCTGTAGACTGAAAAATTTCATTGATATGATCAAACCACATGTACTCAAGCTTTATTTGTTTCTCTTCAGCTTCTGTGCAGCTCTGAGTTTAGGATTTAATTATAAATTGCTCTTTGGTCCCCTTATCCTTTTGGACAAACATTAACTTTGGACCATGGCCATGCATTTTTTTAGTCAAAAAGGAATCTTAATGCAGAACTGCATGAGACTGGAAACAAGAAGATTCCAGGGATTTTTTTCATTATTTGATCACAGAAGAAGCAAATTTCTACCTTATGAGTTTATAAAAATTGTAATAGCTGAAGTTATACCAAAGAAATATGAAATATAAGGAAAGGGTGTAGACCCAGTCCTAGCTATTTGATTTCAGGTAAATAATTTCCCTCTCTAGGCCTCAGTTTCCTCATTTGCAAAATAAGTGGATTGTTTCTCTAAAGTCCCTGTGGTTCTATAATTCTATATTTCCAATTGTTGCCATCACTAAATGGAAACTTTATTAAAGTTATTTTACTATGATCTGGAAAAGATTTTATGTAAGTCCCTCCTTCTTTCTTTCCACAGGTCCATTTCTGCCTATCCTTCAAAGTCCAGTCAGGTCTTCCCTATTTCCCAATGCTGAATTTAACCTCTTTTTCTGTGCAAAGTTCATAGCACTCTTAAAACAATTACCACTTTCAACCCTAGCTTCAGGTCATCAGTGTATAAAGCTGCTCTTCCCTGAGCAAATTTTAAGTTTACCCACTGATGGCAGGAATATTTCTGGTCCTAGTATTTATTCCCCACAGAGTCCAGCCAGCTGCGGGACACAATAAATAGTTCAATAAATATTGCTGACTAAAAGAAAAAAGTGGAAAGCCATTTTATTAGAGCTTTCACACCTCCACCCTAATACCCTAATATTTAGAGCACTATTACCATTATTAATCCATTTCCTTTCTTTAACATGGAGTGTGTGTGTGCGTGTGTGTGTGTAGAGATTGCGTATTAAGAATTCTAAGGCTTCGACAAAGTCCTGCAATTTTTTTTATTGTGAAGATCAGATTGCTTAAATTTTTGGAAAACTTCTGAACTAAACTTCTTGTAAAACAGAGTAGCTTCTTTTCTCTTTGCTGGGTTTGGTTGCTTAAAAGGACTTCGTTTCACCTTGATGTTTCCTTGAAGACAATGCTCTAAATCTCTGCCGGAAGGATCGTCAGTGAACAATGCAAATCCAGACTGGGCTGGTTTCCTCATTCCTGTGTCCTGGTTCAAAGTATTCAAAAATTCTTCCACTGTGGTGGATGCATCAAACCCAACTACCTAGACAGAAGTAACAAAGTAGTTTTCTTTTAATAAAAAGTACATAAATTTCAAACTGAGATTTCAGGAGTGAAACAGGGCATACTTGACACATGATTAATGAAAACATATTTCTGCAGGTGTTTTAACTTTTTTTTCCAAGCTCCAATGGAGAAAATTAACAAGATTACCTCAGTAGTCAGCTTGCTGTAAGAATTCAGAAATTGGAGCTTCAGCCAATAGTCATGAATTCAAAATAGAAAGATCATTTGACAGCTATAAACCTCTTGTAGAGATATTATGGTTACCCTTTAGAAGCAAACCAAGAGCTATAGTACAATATGCAATCTTTAAGCAAATGAAAGAAAATAAACAAGAAATGCATTTAAATAAATGAACACCTTAATGTATTTAATGTTTGTCTCTTTAATAGGCAGTTAAGTATCTGAATTCTGTGATAAAAGGCTTATGGCTACAAAGACTAATTGCTAGCTTTGGAACATGTTTGCTTCAGTAAATAAGTGAGTATCTAGATCTGAGAATTGAGAGGACCCTGGAAATTTTTCTCAGATAATTTCTGAGATTTGGAGGTTTTAAAAAAGACTAAAATTGTACACACCCAACGTTAGTAATTATTTCCATACTTAGCAGGTGCACTGATAGGGAAAAACCCCAACCATGGTGTTTTTGGTTTTCTCCGTCAGAGTTATGATGGCAGTGAAACCATTATTTGGTTCAATATGGATTTCTTTTTAGTGTTCATCCTTTTTAGCAAAACTGTTTAAAAACTCAGCTGTTTTGATTGAAGATCTAATATATCTGCATGATTATCTCTGCCAGCTGCTGACAAGGTAGGTAAGACAGTCTCGCTTCCCTGTTCCACAGAGGTTATACCTAGGATTCTCAGCTAAGTGTGTTTTCATAAAGGTACAAAGGCTGACCTACCTGATATATCCCATTCATGAAGTGCACTGGTATACTGAAGGGTAAAGAATGATGATAAGGGTTTCGAAGAAGAGTTGAAAGAATTTCCATTCTTGAGGGTCTTGCTTCTCGATCTCCATTTTGTTGCGTTCGTTCTACACATCGCTGGCAGTAAATGGCGTATTTTCCAAATTCTGTCCTGTAATACAAAACTTAAGATAAAATCTAAGAATAAATTTAATTGACAACCTAATATATGCAATCATTAATAATACTTCCCTTGTACATTATTATTATACAATGTATTATGCTAAGTTTAACAGTAACTTTACGTTTTGAATGAGAATATTAAACTGTTGTAACTTTTCTCAAATTCCAATTTCTTTACTTTTGCAACCTACTGACTCAAACATACCCACAAAGAATTCTTCCTCTTGGTTGCATTATTATAATCACAAACTACACTTAAAATTACCAGTCATATAGTCAACATATAGTGATTTAATATTAACAAATATAAAGAAAATAATTGTATGAAAAATCATATAGAGTAACTTAAAAAAATATGACACAGCAGAGTTCTATTTTTAAGAACGAGGAGGATAATGCTTAACTGCTAAACAAGGTAAGAAAATGTCTGCAAACAAAAATAAAAATATATTTTCTTTCTTTACCCTATAAAACACTGCACTTGTTAAAAGATGTTAAGCATTAAACGAAACCACTGAGTAAATAAATGTAAAAGCTGGATAGAGATCTTATTTTGCCTTCTTTTGTTATAATTTTTATTCTGTTTATAAAAGCAAATTTATAACACCTCTAAATATATTCGTACTCAAGTACCTTGTAGACAGACCCTAAAATGTTACCCTTTATCTGGGAATTCTTTAGTGACTGCAACTGAAATCACATGATGTTGACCAGAATGTATTATGCATTTTGCATAACTGCAGGATATTTTCCTATTGCTTCCAAGATGTTTTTTCGCTTGTTTGTTTCTTTCACTGTGTCTGTTTAATCCCAGAGTCTATTTAACCAACCTAACACAATGCTCTCGGTGGGCAAATTGATTGTGGGTAAGCCTTGGCTGAGTGCCCTGGGTTCCATAGTAGGAAAGTCATTCTGAAAGTTGGATTTTAAATGTTTTTTTCAAGGTAGTAAGAATTCTGAAGTAATTCAAATACCTACAATTATAAAAGGAGGGAAGATCATAGGGGAAGTTTTCCACATAAAAGAATTCAATATGGAGAAAAACAGGAAAAGGGAAAACTAAGGAAACAAAATAGTTGCTTTTACTGAATGAACACTTGCTAATGCTAAGTCATTCATACTTGAAACGCACATAGATTTTTCATTCAAAACTATTCTTTGTCAGTTTTTCAAGCTTTTACTGCAATCTTCCATCAAAGATTTAAATAACAAAGAAAATATTTTCCAAGCTCCACATAAATGATAACCAAAGGCTTCCTGTACCAATATTTATTTCTGAAAATTTATTCTTCTAAAAATGTACCTGGCAGGTTACTAAATACTTATGATTTATTGTAGACTTTCAGAGGCCACATAAACGGTTCAGCTGGCTAGTTTTCTGCACACCTGGAGTCTGCATTCCTCTTTAGGTGAAGCCTGAGGAGCCACAGGAAAGGATGATGGGGAAGGAAGAGCCCAACACAGAGCGCCAAGAGCTGCCAGCCCTGGGCAAAGAGAAGCACCATAGGTTAGATACCGCATGCCAGTCAGAGTCCCACGTCAGAATGAGTATGACTGACAGATGCTGGGAGAGCAAGGGGCGGATGATGGCCTCTCTTAAACGAAAAATGTTTTGCTTCTTCTGCATATACATTATCTGTTTAGAGCATTTATAATACATTAAAATCATAAAAACTCTACACTGGGTCAGATCCGTGATCCATCTAGTTGTGTATATGGTTGTCTACGAGTGAAGTACCAAAGCACAAGTAGATGTGCTGGTCCTTTTTGATATCACACTTAAAGATTAGGGACATTGTTTCCTTTTTGTTCATTTATACATCTACTCATTTGTTAAAATACATATGTAAGTAACAGTTTTGAAAAAGGCATATTTCAAAATAGTAAAAATGCGTATGCCCCAAATCAAAACCCACCTTCCTACACATACATACAAATACACACACATATACACACATAAGGGACATTATGAAAATATTAACAGAGGTTAGACAGGATTATGTGTGATTGTTATTTTTCCTTTGCTTTGTTCTGTATTCTTCTTTTTACACATTTTTTTTTCATTAAGCAAGCATAACTTCAGATTTTTTTAAATGTATAAAAAAGGATGTGGGCTGGCCGGGCGCGGTGGCTCACGCCTGTAATCCTAGCACTCTGGGAAGCCAAGGTGGGAGGATCGCTTGAGGTCAGGAGTTCAAGACCAGCCTGAGCAAGAGCGAGACCTGTCTCTATCAAAAATAGAAAGAAATTAGCTGGACAACTAAAAATATAAAGAAACAATTAGCCAGGCATGGTGGCACATGCCTGTAGTCCCAGCTACTTGGGAGGCTGAGGCAGCAGGATTGCTTGAGCCCAGGACTTTGAGGTTGCTGTGAGCTAGGCTGACTCCACGGCACTCGAGCCCAGGCAACAGAGTGAGACTCTGTCTCAAAAAAAAAAAAAAAAGAGAATGTGGGGAATAGGCACTGACCCTGCCCTTGGGGGCCTACAGTCCAGTAGAAGACAGTTATATATTTAAACATCAAATTATAATATAACATAGTAACACCATGTATCAAGTTTTTTAAAAGTATAACCAATAGAGGGGATGACTAACTGCTGGGGTAGTTGGGGAAGGATTCACAGGGAACATGTTGCTTGGGCTGGACTGTAAAGTCTACAGGAGGAGAAGAGGAAGGGGGACCTAGGGAAGAGGAATCCTACAAGGCGAAGAATACTGCAAAGGCAGGATGTGTTTGAAGAATGGGGAGAGTTTATTCATTTGCTGTATGCTCGAGACAGGAAGTAGGGAGAGAGGAGGCCAGTATAGCCAGATATTGAGGTGACCTTGATGCATATGAAGCTCAAGCTTCAGAGCCCCCTTGGGCACAGGCCCCTTCCAAGGCCCTGGGAAGGGCCCTATCAACTGTGTTTACATGGTCATGTGTTTGTTAAAATGTGCAAAAGTAATATATTTTGTGTTCTTTTTCTTACAGAGCATTTGCCAAATTGTATAAGCTTCAAGTCCTGCAAAATCTGGATCCAACCCTGAGAGTTCTGTATGCTAGGTTAAGAAATTCCTGATTTCTGCTGGCATCTCCTTTCTCTTTCTTTGGGATGCCAAGCTTTCTCTCTCTCTTCCCCCATCCCCTTCTCTCTCTCTCTCCCCTTCACTCTCTCATTCTCTCTTTCTCCTCTGAGAAGGGAAAAATAAATTTTTAACTTTCCATATCTTAAAAAAAAAGAAATTCCTGATTTATCCTGTGGTTAACAAGGGGTCAATATGCAGAGATAAAAACAGGTATTCATTAAAAAGTGAACACATATGACTACAAACACCCCAAAAATATATTCAACTGCACTAATAATTAAAGAAATGCCCCCTAAATCAACAGCAAAATATCGTTTTTTTACCTGGAAAGAATTTAAAAGAATTATACTGAATACTGTTGAAGATACAGGAAAAGTCTAATAACGGGTTCAAAATAATTCACTAGACCTGCACACAAGATTTAGGTTCAAATATGTCTACTATATAGGTATTTATTATAGGAAAATTGAGAAATCTCAAATGTATAGTAATTGACGTTAATGCAACCACTGATGTTTTCAAGAAGTTACAGGGGAAATGATTATGTTCTATAGTTTTAAAAAGTAGTACGCACACCGTAACTCCAGAAATATGAAAAACTGTGAGTGGGAACATACCTGCATACATTTACATTTATATATAAACATATAAATATATAAATAAACCAAAATAATACACATCAAAATATTAACAGCTATTTTTCCTCCTCTACTTTCTGCATTTTCCAAATATCTATACTCAGTGTGTATCATTCTTACAATCAGAAAAACATCACTTTAAATTGCATGTATATGCTCAATATATACCTGCAATGGTCCTGGTTGATTTTGTGGCTGTCTTCGCCTTGTCTGTTTAATAAGCTGACAGCAAATTTCATTCTGTAGTTCAGGATGTGTCAGACAGATTTGCAAAGCACTCTGAGCTAGAGATATGTGGTAATCAATCGCAGGGGAGTCAACTGCAGCATTTATAAAAAGCTGGCAGGTCTAAATTAAACAAAAAAATGATATACTCAAGGTGAGAAATGATTAGATTTGTTCTGCATGAATTAGATTGATTCTCTTTTTGGCAATAGTTTTTATTTAAAATGATGGGGAAAGATATATTCTGATAACACTAATCAAAAGAAATCTGGAGTGGCTACAATAATAGCAGACAAAGTAGGTTTCAGAGTAAGGAATTCTGCCAGAGATAAAGAGGGTCATTTTATAATGATAAAGGGGTCAATCATGTAGAGGACATAACAATCCTAAACATTCATGTACTTAATAAAAGAACTTCAAAATACCTGGTAATTTCATCCAGTATATTCTTCATTTTAGCCATTGCATTTTTCATCTCTAAAAGTTCAGTTTGGGTCTTTTGCATATCTTCTATTACTCTCCTTAAAATGCTCATGTTTTCTTCTACCTTCCTAAACATATGAAGTGTGGTAGCCAACCTCCAAAATGGCTCCCAATTTTCTCCACATCCTGATACTCAGACCCTTAGGAAATTCCCTCCCCTATTGTACCAGGGTTGGTCTGTGTGACTAGTAGAATTTGGCATGCCATTCTGAGATTTAGGTTATGAAAAACAATGTGGCTTCCATCTTGGCCACTCTCTCTTTCCCTCTTACATCATTTGCTCTGGAGTAAGGCAGCTGTCATGTCTTCAGTAGTCCTATGGAGAGGCCCATGCAGTGAGGAACTGAGGTTTCTTTCCAACAGCTGCATGAGAGAGTGTGGAGTCCTTCAGACCCAGTGAAATCTTCAGACAATGGTGCCCTAGCTGACGGCTTGACAGTAACTATAACACATGACACTCTGAGCCAGAACTACCCAGCTAAAGTGCTTCCAGATTCCTGACCCTCTGAAACTGTGTGAAATACTAAATGTTTGTTGTTTCAAGCCACTAAGTGTTGGGGAAAATTTTAATGTGATAATAGATAACTAATACGCAGACATGTCCTTGTTTGCCATCATTTGTATTATTTCTAGGTATGTTTCTATAATCACATTTTCTCATGATTACACACATATTTAACCAATTCTCTGTATGCCTGGTGATGTCTGACTGGATGCAGACATTGTGAATTTTATATTGTTGGACATTGGATTTTTTTGTAGTCTTTAAATATTTTTGTGCTTTGTTCTGAGATAGTTAAATTACTTGGAAACAGCTTGATTTTTTTCAAGCCTTCTTTTAAGTTTTCTTTGGGTGAATCAGAACAGCCTTCAGTCTAGGACAATTTGGGGACCATTATTGAGGCAATAACCTTCTGAGTACTCTACCTGATGCCCAGTATGTTAGAAGACCTTTCCATTCTAGATGATGAGAAAACTATTTCTACCTCTATGTGAGCTCCAGGAATTTTTCTGCCTATTCCTTTCAGGTAGTTCTTTTCCCAGTCGCAGGTAGTTTCCTCCCAAATACATGCTTATCAGCTTTCAGACGAAAACTCCAGGGGAACATTGCAGGTGTTCCCGCTCTCCCATTCTTTAGCTCTTTTCTCTCCTCCCTGTGAATTCTACCTACCTTGGCCTTCTGGAATTCTGAACTCTGTCTCTGCTACTCAGGAAGACTGCCAGGTTTTGTTTGGGTGGCCAAAAGTAGTTCTTCCTTTTATCTTCTAACTGGTTGTTTGTACACATAAAAGCTTTTGATTTATGCTTATTTAGTACGTCACTATCTTACTCAGTTCTCTTTTTGTTTGTAGTAGTTTTTCAGTTTGTTCTTTGGGCTTTCTAGGTATAAATTATACCATCTATAAATATTTTCATTTATTGCCTAATTGCACAGGTTAGTCCCCTCATAGAATGTAAAAAAATAATAATGACAAAATTTATATAATTTATAGTTTAATTAAAAAGTTAAAAAATAAAAATGGAGAATATCCTTATTTTGTTCCTCGCTTTAGTGGAAATGTTTCTAATGTTTCTCCATGATGCTTGCTTTTAGCTAAGACAGGAATGTGTTATCATGTCAAGCAAGTATCTATCTATTGCTATTTTATGAATGTTGTATTTGTCAAATGTCTTTTCAGCATCTGTAGAGATGATTGTCTACCAAATAATAAGTAATATTAATAGATATCCTAATATTTAGCCATCCTTGATTTCTTGGAATAAATCTCTCTTAGTCATGATTTAATATTCTTTTTTCCCATTTTTAAAATCTTATTGATACAGAATAGTTATATATATTAGGTCATTAAATATGACATTTCCAATTTTGAATCAAAAGTGTAGTTTATTATCTCAAACAAGAAGCAGTACAGGCTGGGCGCAGTGGCTCACGCCTGTAATCCTAGCACTCTGGGAGGCTGAGGCGGGTGGATCGTTTGAGCTCAAGAGTTTGAGACCAGCCTGAGCATGAGCGAGACCCCGTCTCTACTAAAAAAAAAATAGAAATTAGCTGGACAACTAAAAAAAAAAAAAAAATATATATATATATATATATATATAAATTAGCCTGGCATGGTGGCGCATGCCTGTAGTCCCAGCTACTCGGGAGGCTGAGGCAGAAGGATCACTTGAGCCCAGGAGTTTGAAGTTGCTGTGAGCTAGGCTGATGCCACGGCACTCACTCTAGCCCAGGCAACAAAGCGAGACTCTGTCTCAAAAAAAAAAAAAAAAAGCAGGACAATTAATCAAATATGAGCCTAAACTATCGACAGTTTTGCCATCTTAATGGCACCTTATTTATGCCAGCAGCAAAGAAGCCTGGAGAGCCAGTGGCAATGAAATCGTGAAAGGCATTGTCAACTTATTGAGAATTGAAAATTTTTCCTTGCAAGAAGTGGTCCAAAGCCTTGAAGAAGTGGTAGTCAGTTGGTGCAATGTAGTTGGTCTGGTGAATATGGTGGATGACAGACAGTTTCCAAGTCCAGTTGCTGTAGTTTGAGCAGCCTTGTTTGTGCAACATGTGGTTGAGCGTTGTCTTGCAAGAGGATTGGCCTGTCTCTATTGACCAATCTTGGCTGCTTAATCGCAAGCATCCTCATCATGTCGTCCAGCTGGTGGCAGTAGACATCTGCTGTAATCGACGGACCACATTTCATGAAGCTGTAGTGGATACCAGTGCTGGACCACCAAACAGACACCATTAACCTTTTTTGATGAATATTTGGTTTTGGACTGTGTTTCAGCACTTCATCTTTATCCAACCATTGTGCCGAACACTTGTGATTGTCAAAAAGAATCCATTTTTCATCATGTGTAACAATACGGTGTAGAAATGGTTTGCCTTTATGTCGTGGTAGCAAAGAAATGCAAGCTTTAAGACGATTTTTCTGCTGTTGCTCATTTAATTCATGTGGAACCCATCTATCCAGCCTCTTTACCTTGCCCATTTGTTTCAAATGGTCCAATATTGTTGGAATAGTAACGTCAAACCTTCCTGCTAATTCACACGTACGTTGAGATGGATTCACATCCACTATAGCTTTCAGCTGTATCTACCTTGGTCTCAAGTTGCTAACTGGCTCATTTTCAAGATTAAAATCACCAGAACCAAACCGTCAATGTACTGTGTATTCATTGGCCACATCCTTCCCAAACGCTTCATTAATATTTCAAGCTGACTGTGCTGTATTTGTTCCATAAGAGGAACTCATATTCTAAAATAATATGAATTTTTGACCTATCTATGGTTTCACAAAAATTGCTCTAAAAAAATTTTTGAAAGATAATCACAAGCCAAAATGTGTGTTTGAAAGACTGAGCATGTACCTTCACAATAAAAATAAAACAAGAAGTGTCAAAGTGAAATGTCAGCGATATCAACTGTCAAACTAAGGACTTAAGGAAATTGGACATTTCATACTTAATAACCTGATATTTATGGAATACATAAGTGCATACAACATGTAATCAAATCAGAGAAACTGGAATAACCATCACCCATCATGTCAAACATTTATTATTTCTTTGTGTTGGAAATATCCTTTTTTTTGAGACAGGGTCTCATTCTGTTGCCCAGGCTATAGCGCAGTGTCATCATCATAGCTCACTCTTGCCTCAAACTCCTGGGCTCAAGTGATCCTCCTGCCTCCACCTCCCAAGTAGCTGGGACTACAGGTGTGCGCCACCAAACTTGGTTAATTTTTCTATGTTTTGTAGAGACAGGGTCTCGCTCTTGCTCAGGCTGGTCTCGAGCTCCTGACCTCAAGCAATTCTCCCACCTCAGTCTCCCAAAGTGCTAGGATTACAGGCAGGAGCCACCACACCCAGCCTTGTTTTGGGAACATCATAAATCTTCTTTTCTAGCTATTTTGACATATACTATAATATCTTATTAACTATAGTTGCCCCACTGTGCTATAGAACACTAGAACTTAATCCTTCCATCTAATTGTATGTTTGTACCCATTAATCAACCTCTCTTCACACCCCTGCACCCTCTTCCCATCCTCTGGTAACCACCATTCTACTCTCTACCTTCATGAAATCTACTTTGTTAGCTCCCACATAGAAGTGAGAACATGTGATATCTTTCTGTGCCTGGCTTATTTCACTGTTAATATAATATCCTCCAGTTTCATCCATGTTGCTGCATATGACAGGATATCATTTTTCTTAATACCTGAATACTATTCGTTGTGTATAAGTACCACACTTTCTTTTTCCATTCATCCATTGAACGGATGATTCCATTAGGTTGATTCTATATCTTGGCTATTGTGAATAGTGCTGCAATAAACATGAGAATGCAGATATCTCTTCAATATACTGATTCCCTTTCTTTTGGATATATACCCAGCAGTGGGATTGCTGGATCACATGGTAGTTCTATTTTTAATTTTTTGAGGACCCTCCATACTGTTTTCCAAAGTTGCTGCACTAATTTACATTCCCAGCAACAGTGTACGAGCCCCTGCATCCTCACCAGCATTTGTTATTTTCTATCTTTTTGATAGTAGCCATTTTAACTGGGGTGAGATGATATCTCATTGTGGTTTTGATTTGCATTTCCCTGATGGTTAGTGATACTGAGCATTTTTTATACACCTGTTGGCCATTTGTATATTTTCTTTTGAGAAATGTCTATTGAGATATTTTTCCCATTTTTAAATTGGATTATTTGTATATAGAGTTGAATGATTCAATATTCTTTTAATATGACGCTGGATTCTGATTGCTAATATTTAATTATTTTTGCAAATGTTCTCTGTTTTTCTGGGGTTTGATATCTAAGTAACAATGATTTCACAAAGAGAATATGATGATATGATGATTGAGGATTGCTTCAACATAATGCACGGTCAGGGAGCAGTGGGGATGGGAGAATAAAACAAAATTGGCCATGTGTTGACAAGTGCGGATCTGGGTAATGGGCACCTTGTACCTCACTGTATTATTCTCTCTACTCTTACATATGTTGGAAAGTTTCCAAAAGAAAAAAACAGATTTTGGGGCCGGGCGCGGTGGCTCACGCCTGTAATCCTAGCACTCTGGGAGGCCGAGGCAGGCGGATTGTTTGAGCTCAGGAGTTCGAAACCAGTCTGAGCAAGAGTGAGACCCCATCTCTACTAAAAAAAAAATAGAAAGAAATTATCTGGACAACTAAAAATATATAGAAAAAATTAGCCGGGCATGGTGGCGCATGCCTGTAGTCCCAGCTGCTCGGGAGGCTGAGGCAGTAGGATCGCTTGAGCCCAGGAGTTTGAGGTTGTTGTGAGCTAGGCTAACGCCATGACACTCACTCTAGCCAGGGCAACAGAGTGAGACTCTGTCTCAAAAAAAAAAAAAAAACAGATTTTGGGAAACTTCCTTCTTTTTCTATGCTTTGGGACAATTTAAACAGCATTGAAATTATCTGCTCATAAAGTTTTGTAAATTCTCTTGTTTAGATTTTTATTTTCTTATGGAATCAATTTTGATCATTTATATTTCCTTATAAAATTGATCACTTCATGCAGATTTTCAAATATATTTGTATACTCTTTCTTGCTTTGAGTATCTGTGTGTTCTACAGGTGGATTTTTAAAAACATTCCATTATAGAAACTTTTAAAATGAAAAAAAGTAGACTAGCATAATGATCTATCATGTATAGATCACCCAGTGTCAATAATTATCAGCATTTTGCCAAACTTATTTCATTCACCACCTCCCCAACTCCACTTTTTTCCTAGAGTATTTTAATGTATGACATGTTACTTTACCAATAAATACTTCAGGATGGATCTCCAATTGATAAAATTTGTTTTTCCACAGCCATCATGCCATCATTATAACACCCCAAATTAATAATAATTCCATCATTTTATCTAATAAACAAGTGAATTTTTTGATATAGGAGAAATGTAGGCAAGAAGAAGCCAAAAGACAGAGATTGAGGCTCTGAGAGACTAGGGGAAAAGGATGTACCAGGATCCTGCTGTGGAGCTGAAACCTGGAACCACAGAAGGTACACCAGATTCTGAGACTGGAGGAGTAGATGAGAAAATAGATGAAGGGGAAGGATTTGAGATAATCATGTCTGATGTCCTCTAATTTTCTCAGTGAAATATTAATAGAAGGCAAGTTTGTTTTTTGTACCGTTGAGTAGGGAGTTTGAGGAGCATGTGACCAAAGACAAGCAAAAAGACAGATAGTTGTCCATGAGGGATGGAGACCACGGATTTATACCAGTTCTAGCCTACACGGCTGTTTGATGCTCTCTAGCAGTGTGCATCTGGTTACCCTGGGAGCAGACAACACAGCATTGGTCTATTAATAATTGGGATCTGGCTGAAGAGTGTATGGAAGAGTGTATGATCCCAGGGAACTACTGGTATTATTAATAATGAGAGTAAACCAGACTAGATAATGAAGGGAGAAAAGCCAAGAGGCCATTACCATGACCTCAGAGAAAAGAAATGGCTCAAAACAAATGTCTTAGGGATGACAAAAAGAAGAGTAAAAAAATAAGAGAGCTTGAAGGCTAGGATTATGGTTAAAGACAGACATATTAAATTTAAGCTTTTAAAGGTGGCATACTTGTAAGGACTGGGGAAGTCAGGTGTGGATGTGGAGAATGGGAAGATGAAGTAGACTAGAGGTGAAGTTTACTGGAATTAAGAAGGTCAAGAATCTTAAAACCATGGCATTGATGAGTGAAATGATAATAAAGTCATTTACAAGACTTGAGGTAGAGAGAAAGAATGTGAGTTGGAGCCAAAATCCTTAATGATATTTGAGGAGTTACTGGAAGGTAGCTGATGACAGAGACAGAGGATAAAGAGTGATATAGTTGAATGGCAAATTTCAAGTGATCAGGGATTTCTAGTAGAGGCTGAGAAATAAGAATTTGAGAGTAGCCCTGGAAGGGAAAGAGTGCTGACCCCTTTCGCAATGCTGAGTTTGGTGTGATGTGAAACATCTTTCCATTCGAGAGGTTAAAGGGGAAGTGATTCTCTGGAACCAAGTGTTTCACACTGTCTAAACCATACATAGCTTATTTCAGTAAATCCCAAATCCTCACTCAGAAAGCATATAAAACTCACCTAAATTTATTTCAATAGTTTAATAATTTCAATAATCATCACCATCACATTTTGAATTTTCTTAGAGAGAGTAAAACCCAAATTATTATTTTTTATTTTTTCCAACAAAATTAAATTATTTAACAACACTATTTTACCTTAAATAATTTAATAGCTTCTGTCTGTAGAGCTTCAGAAGGCAGTGTTGTCAGAGGGGAAAGGATTCCTTCTTTGCTGTGACACAAAGTGGGGTGTCTCCATATCTGAGAGGCTAAATACAGAATAAAATATGAATAGAAAACTGAACAAATCACTTATTTTGGCCTCCCATTAAATTAACCCTTTAGAACTTAGCTCATTCGGGCTTGGCGCACAACTTCAAGTCACAAAGGTCAGGAGAAACCTTTGGCAACATTATTTTATTTTGGTTGCCAGGCCATTGGGGTTCTCATGCTCTGTTTTGGATAATCTAGAAGAATGGGATCCTAATTTACTAGTCTACCAGGGCACTAACATATTGTTTAAATGTGCTAAAGATTGTTGGCTTAAGTAGGGAGATGACTTTACATGAGGAGAAGTTGGGGAAAGATCTAGAGAGGAGAAGCCAAAGTAGCCAGAAATATAAAGATGAAGAGGAACTTGAAGTCATTTCTAAAATCAATGTTTATTAAATTTCTGTGTTGGACACTGAAAATAAAATGTGGTCTCTCTGTTAGTATCTAAAGCATAGGATAGAATCTAGATTCTCAGTGGGGAAACCTTAGGTATAAAAAATTACTTTCAATGCAAAGCTACAAATGTTATAAAAGACTTAAGTGGCAAAGTGCATTGGGACATAATTTTAACATTGATTAAGCTCCTCTCACGAGCCGCTGAGCTGGAGTTGGCTGGCTGGCGGATCTCCTCAGGCCAGAAAGGGTTTCATCATGCTGGTGAGGACTGCCAAGGAAGGGGTCATTCCAAGCAGAGGAGCAATGTGAGCAAACACAGAGGGATGTGACAAGACATAGCATAGTGAGGAATGATAGTGTCCCTGGAGCTGAAGAACCACAGTGAGAATTGTGGCCCATGACAAGCAAAGGCAATGAAAAGGAGGGTACGTTGCAGGGGAAACAGGAACCCACAAAGTGAAAACTCCATTAGGCTAACATCCATTTCATAAACCATAGAGCCTTATATGTTCATGAACTTACAAGGTTCCCCTTCTATATTTAGCAATTTGCAAACAAGTTGTTCAAATTCAGATCCAACATTTACATTGTTACTTCCAGCTGCAACAGTCAGATGATAAAGCCAAGTGTCCTTAAAATCAGAACATATTAACAGAAATGTTAACCAAGATATAGTTTTGATTACTTGAAGAAAAAAAACCAACTTGCGTAAACAGTAAAAAACTGTGAGATGGCATGGAACTACTTTCTTTAATTTTTATGTAATAAGTAAGAGCCATTTAGTCAAACAGTTCTGAGGCAGGCTCACTTGAACTGTGTTCATATTACATATTCCCATTATACATAATTTTATTATTTTGTACAGATGCTTCTTAGAAAAGCATGACAAAACTAAGGAGAGTAATACATGTTGAGACTAGAATAAATATAACCAGTTAATATATCTTTAAGAAATACAATAGACCGGGCGCGGTGGCTCACGCCTGTAATCCTAGCTCTCTGGGAGGCCGAGGCGGGCGGATTGTTTGAGCTCAGGAGTTCGAAACCAGCCTGAGCAAGAGAGAGACCCCGTCTCTACTAAAAATAGAAAGAAATTAATTGGACAACTAAAAATATATAGAAAAAATTAGCCGGGCATAGTGGCACATGCCTGTAATCCCAGCTACTTGGGAGGCTGAGGCAGGAGGATTGCTTGAGCCCAGGAGTTTGAGGTTGCTGTGAGCTAGGATGACGCCACGGCACTCTAGCCCGGGCAACACAGTGAGACTCTGTCTCAAAAAAAAAAAAAATAAATAAAATAAATAAATAAATAAATAAATTTAGTGTAGCCCAAGTGTGCAGTGTTTATAAAGTCTATAGTAGTGTACGGTAATGTCCTAGGCCTTCACATTCACTCACCACTCACTGACTCACCCACAGTAACTTCCAGTCCTGCAAGCTCCATTCCACATAAGTGCCCCATACAGGCGTACCATTTTTCATCTTTTGTACTGTATTTTTACTGTACCTTTCCTATGTTTAGATACACAAGTATCTACCATTGTGGTACAACAGCCTACAGTATTCAGCACAGTAACATGCTGCACAGGTTTGTAGCCTGGGAGCCACAGGCCATCCCACAGAACCTAGCTGTACAGTAGGCTCTACCATCTGGGTTTGTGTAAGCATACTCCGTGATGTCCACACGACAAAATCACCAGATGACACATTTCTCAGAACGTATCGCCGTCATTAAACGATGCGTGACTGTGAAGCAGACATAAAACTTAATGCAAAAGTGTCTCCCAACAATATCAGAAACCTAAAAAATTGTAGTCCTATTCAGAGAAAAACTTCAGCAACGTTTACTCTGAACAGTTCAGTGTGAGCGGTGATTTCTAGAGTTTTGTAACGTGGAAACCCTGGATGGAGGACAGGGGAGTAGGATCCAAGGAAGAAGAGTTGAGCTTCAGACGATTTAAGGACTCTTCAAAAATCTACCCTTTTCTTGATGAAAGCATGAAGTTCAATCAGAAACTACATAAGTGGATTAAGGATTATACAGGTTCAGAACTATATTTTTGTCTTTACCTGAAAAGTTTTTCTACTAAAGGTAAACACTCCACTGTCAGAGTCTGGCGGTATCCCAGCTGATCCAATCTTTTTCTAATATGCATATACTTTCTTTCTACAGCTGTAGTCATTTTGTCTTCTAAAATCAGCTTTATTCACTCCTAAAAATTAAAGTCCTGAAAGAAAAGAATGAAATATCTATTATTATTATTATAGCTATTATTATAGCTATTATTGTTGTTATACAGTAAGAAAAAAAGATTCTTTTAATATGAAATAATTAGTTTTTGTTCCTCTTCAGGAGGCAGTCTTCTGGAATATTTAGATTTAAATCCAATGCTTATGATATTTTCGTTGCTGCATTAAAATAAGTATCTCTTCATAAAATTAAATATAAAAGTTAAAACAATAAAGCTTCTAGTGGAAAACAGAAGATTCTCCCAAGCCAGAGGAAGGTAGAGAATTCTTACAGAGCCCTCTTTCAAAAGCATTAAACATAAAAAAAAAAAAAAAAAAATCGACAAATTGGAATTCCTCAAAATTTAAAATGTCTGCTCATCAAAATATTAATAGTCCACTAATAATACAAAAAGGGGCTGAGCACAGTGGGTCGTGCCTGTAATCTTAGCACTTTGGGAGGCCAAGGCAGGAGGATCACTTAAGGCTAGGAGTTCGAGACCAGGTTGAGCAACATAGTGAGACCCGTATATACAAAAAATTTAAAAATCAACCGGGTGTGGTAGCAGGCACCTGTAGTCCCAGCTACTTGGGAGGCTGAGGCAGGAAGATCACTTGAGCCCAGGCAGTGGGGGTTGCAGTGAGCTACGATGACACCACTGCACTCTAGCCTGGGCAACGGAGGGAGACCTTGTCTAAAACAAACAAAACAAAAAATTAAAGGCAAACCAGACAGTGTAAGAAAATATTCACAATATCTGACAAAGGATTTTTATATGGATTATAAAAGGAACTTTTACAACTCAATAAGATAAACAACTCAATAAGACCATTTATTTGGGCTAAAACTAAAATTTAGTTGTGCTAAAGACTTGAGGCACCTTGTAAAAGATATCTGAATGGGAGTAATCATATGAAAAGATGTTTAACATTAGTCGTCAGGGAAATTACAGATTAAAACCACAATGAGGTGCAATTTTGCCCATACTAAAATGGCTAAAATTAAAAGGATCGACAATACCAAATGTCTGCAAAGACATAGAGCAACTGGAATCCTCACACATTGCTGACAGGAGCATAAAATCTCTTTGGAAGAAGTATGGCAGCTTCTTATAAAGTTAAACATACTTCTACTTTATAACTGAGTATTTCTATTCCTAGTCACTTAGGCAAGGAAATGAAAACAAACATCCACAAAAAGACCCTATAAGAAATGCTCATAGTAGCTTTATTCATAATAACCCCAAACTGGAAACAACCTAAATACCCATCAATAACAAAAGAGATAACTATGACATGTTCACACCATGTAATACTAAGGAATAAAGAGAAGGAACCGATACATACCCACAACACGGATGCATCTCAAAAACATCATTTGAGCAAAAGAAGCCAGACACATGTTCCATTTACATGACATTCAAGAACAGGCAAAATTAAGCCATGGGGACAGAAATTAGAACAGCAGTCACCCTGGGAGATGGAAGAGGGTGGAGACTGACTGGAAAGGTTAAGAGAGAACTTTCTAGGATGATGAAAATGTTATGTAGATTGTGGTAGTGGTTACACATTTAAATGGTATATACATTTAAGAAAGCTTTTCAAATAGTATGCTTAAGATCTATGCATTATACCATGTAAATTTCGCCTCATTAAAAAAAAGACACATTAAGTATTTCTGTACCTTTTTTATCCTTGTCTTTTAAAATATTTATGAATATATTCTTTATCAATCTTTGGAATTATCCCAAGATCATTTCTTTAGAAACTTTGCTTTTTTCTAACCTTTGCCAACTAAATGTAGTAACAGTACTCATATTTCTAAACCAAATAAAAACTGTGTTTTACATCTGTTGTTTTTCCAAATTTATAAAACATGCAATATATGCATGTGAATACATGTAAAATTTGATCCTATCACCACCCTGTGAGGGACAAAGGGTCAGTGACATTCCTATTAAAGATGAGGAAAGGCTGCCTCAAGAAAGTAACTTTTCCCACTCCACAGGGACACAAAGCAGGTGGGGCATCTTGGGAGTTCAGGAGTCCTGAGTCCCCGCCCAGCACTCTGGTTTCTGCACCATGCGGCCTCAACTTACCAAATTATTTCTCTTATAATTAGTACCTCTTCTTCCTTACTCCTTTCTACAGATGTTTCTCTCTGCTCTTGCTAACCTTTTCTCTGAGTGGCTTCCCCACGGATTTCTAGGTTCCTTCCACAAAAAGGAGCTAACTGATACAGGGTGTTTTAGGGAAACTCCTGCAGACATCAGAAATACCCCTGACCAAAACAGGTGTATTACACCCAAAACAGGGTGTAAACTAGCAGAGCCTGCAACAAACATTTCTCCTCTTTATCTGCTACCAATTCGTAATACCTCCTCACATCCTGTTTGGGGGTGGGGGGGATGATAATGAACACAATGAATCAATAAATCATGGCCAGGGCCGCAATACTCAGGACAGATTAAAATCCTCCCAGGATGGACAAAAACATGGATTAGGTTTTCCCTACCCATGGACTGTTGCTTTCCCCCATACCCTGCATCCAAACATTGTGGCTGTACTCTTGAGTTTCTAGCAAAACAACATAAAGGTTAGGTTTGGGGATCCCACGCACATATACATTTAGAACTATGCATCATCTACTTAAGTCTGTAGAGTTGACGTCTGAAGCCAGTACATCCTATTTTTACAAAAACATACTGTAAGTATGTATGCACAGGGCTTTAAAAAAGCAAACACCCCTCCCCCCCCAGCAACAAAGAAACCCGTTAACTGAGATTATCTCGGAATCCTTCCTTTTTTAACTCAAAATAGCAGAGCCTGGAAGGCAGAGGGGATGTTTACAAAGGTGCTGGGCAAAGACTGGCTGTCACTGTACGCTTTGGGGCATTTTTGTTACAAAGAACACGTATCATTCTTACACAGAGAGGGCATTTTAATTTTTAAATCAATCCATCAGTCAACAGCAAGCTCGTCTGCACGGCCCAGACAGACGGCCCGTGACCAGCTGGGCTCAAGCTCTCCCCGACCAATTTCGGGTTTGCAACTTTACTGTCGGGTGTTGCGGGGAGCGGGTGTGGGAAGCCGGGCCGATGGGGAGTCGCTGCGTCCAGCCCGGCCCGGCCCCGCCCCCGCCCCTGCCCCTGCCCCGGTTCGGCCCCACTTCCTCCCGCGGCCGCGCGGCCTCCCGGCAGCGCCCGGGCCCGGTCCGCGGGGACCGCCGGAAGACAAAGGCGAAGGTGGCACCACTGGCCTTGCCTTCCCCTCCCCGCCCTCCTCCGCTTCCGCACTCACCGGCAGCTCCGGCCGCCGCTCCCTCCGCCTGCAGCCGCATCGCCCCCGGGACTCGCTTTCCTCTCTGGCTCCTTCCGCCCAGCCACCGACTCCGGAGCTAGAGCAGTTTGAAAATGGCGCGGAGAGACTATCGGGGCCGGCACGGAGGAGGCGCCGCGGTTGCCCCGGTAACGGGAGCGGCGGACAAGGCTCGGCGCCACGCGCAACGAAAGCGCGCCCGGAGGCGAGGGCGGCGCTGGGCCCGGGTGTCCGGAAACGCAACGGCCCTGACGGCGCGAGGCCACGGCGCCCCCTGGCGGCTGGCGGCCGCGGCCAGCAAACCCCGAACCTCAGCGGGCGCTGGACCTGGCATCCTGTCAGGCGGGGTGTGGATCACCCATTGTGCGGGATGAAAACGCTGCCCCAGTCGGGGTGCCTGCAGTGGATTAGCTTTCACCTGCAAGGTGAGCGCCTGCTCACCGTGTAACCCCCAGCGCAGACATCGCGTTGTCTTTGCAACTTTGCCTGACAACCGCCCAGTACAATTAACTATTGCCCCACAGGCTGCGTGTGGAACCGTCGAATGGAATTCATCCATCGAAACATAATTACTTGTTTATATGTCTCTCTCTGCCGCCCCCAACTGTGAATTCCTTGAGTCAGAGATTATTTTACTCAGCTATGTCTCTAGCACCTACCACAATAAACATTTGTGAATGGAATTAAAATAAACTGTGTATAGAGAGTCTGCTCACAGATGGAAAACACATAGTCACGTACTGTTACACAAACTTGTTAAGATGCTTAGTTATCTCTGAGCTTTTTCGATAAGATTGCCTCTGATTAAAACAGAACAGAGATTAAATCATGAGCACATTATTTACAGTTTCCTTTTAACTGCTTCTTATATAAGTGCTTCATACATACGTGACCTTACACTGCATAATAGAATGAGGCGATTGGATGATGACAGGGCATTTCATCAAGGCTTTCGTGTTTTTAATGTGACTATCTGATACCACAGCAGTAATGTCCAAAGCATTCATGGCTCATTTTATTTTTGATGGATTATATAAAGTATAGCCAATACGGCCTCTGCTGTCTAATGTGTGAGAGTAGAATGGAATGCACTGGTGATTGATCAATTGGATTTGTCAATGTCTTAAGGTAGTATACGATTCTTTTTTTCAAGAAGACATAATTTTGACAGGCCGATTAAAATGGGGACAAGATATGCTAGTCTAGTGAATAGATCATTGGCATATAACTAAGAAACAGGATCCAGTTTACATCTAGTTTCCAGGATTGGTGAATGGGGTTCTTTCCCAGGCCATTTTGGAGGATTCTAAATTAATTCCTTGGAAGGTCTGTTGAGGATAAAAGCCCTTCTTCTCCGCTTTGTCCCAAGTGGGCAGGTGGCAAACATCTCTGCTTGGTGACCACCAGGGAAGCACACCTGAAGCTAGACAGGCCTGGCTGTGAATTGTGGCTCCATCACTTCTTAGCAATGTGACCTTGGAGAACAGCACAAGTGGGCAGTTGACATTCCTTGTGAGAATTCAACTAGATAATACATTTTGACTGCAGTGCTTGGCACGCGGTGCTCTAGGTTCATTACAAACAACTAGTCATTTGGAAACAAGGGCTCTGTTTCTAACCAGCATATGTTTGGGTTGCTGCTGGAAGGAGCAAGCCTTCACTTCCTGTTTCCACATCCACAGTATCTAAACCAGCACCCGTCCTTCTCCGGTCTGCCTCACAGGTGGAGTAGGGAGGCCGTGCTGGTGCAGCTATGGCGGTAGCAGTGGTGGAAGCTGTGGATTGCAGAGGTAAGGATGTGACCTTTTTTTTTTTTGAGACAGAGTCTTGCTCTGTTGTCCAGGCTGGAGTGCCGTGGCATTAGCCTGGCTCACAGCAACCTCAAACTTCTGGGCTCAAGTGATCCTCCTGCCTCAGCCTCCCGAGTAGCTGGGACTACAGGTGTGCACCACCACGTCTGGCTAATTCTTTTTTTCTATTTTTTTTTTTTTTAGTTGCCTGGCTAATTTCTTTCTATTTTTAGTAGAGATGGGCGTCTTGCTGTTGCTGAGCCTGGTCTCAAACTCCTGGCCTCAAGCGATCCTCCCACCTTGACCTCCCAGAGTGCTAGGATTACAGGCATGAGCCACGGTGCCCGGCCAATAGTGATGTGATCTTGAAGCCAAAAAGTTCAGTGATGGCCCTTTGACTTCTGGCGCTCCAGCCCTTCTACTGATTTTTTAAGCACATAATTTCATGAATTAAATTATTTTTCGAATACCTAGAATGCTTTTCATTTCCCTCACTGAATTTTGACAAATACACAAGCTTAAGATCATTTTAATAAAATCCAGGCTTTGACCCTGGATAGCTGTATGGATCACTACTGTTCTTTTCTTCATTATCAAGCTTCGAGAAAGAGTAGTTTTTTTTTTTTTTTGAGACAGAGTCTCACTCTGTTGCCCTGGCTAGAGTGAGTGCCGTGGCATCAGCCTAGCTCACAGCAACCTCAAACTACTGGGCTCAAGCGATCCTACTGCCTCAGCCTCCTGAGTAGCTGGGACTACAGGCATGCGCCACCATGCCCAGCTAATTTTTTCTATATATTTTTAGTTGTCCACATAATTTCTTTCTATTTTTTTTAGTGGAGACGGGCTCTCGCTCTTGCTCAGGCTGGTCTCGAACTCCTGAGCTCAAACAATCTGCCCGCCTCAGCCTCCCAGAGTGCTAGGAT
>CAUYRB010028477.1:0-23012 GCA_963574695.1 Propithecus perrieri | reverse complement strand
ATATCAGCATAGAACCAACCTGTGCAAGGGCATATTTATATTTTACATTTCTACTGAAACCTGAAGCCCGTGTTTCCCTTTTATATTTTGCATCTTATAGCTACACAGACATTTTTCTCCCTGCCTTTGAGTAAATAACTTCTTTAAGTACAAATAACTTCATTGAGGTTATTTAAATATATAATTTTATTAACTTGAACATAGAAATGAATGTGGATTATTCTCATATTCTTATTCATTTTGTTTAATTTCAATATTTCTATTGAAATAAAAATTCTAATCAAATAAGCTCTCTCTGAATAGTCCTATAAAAGGATAAAATGGAATCCAGATGTCAATTACCATAAAGACCACATGCTAAAAATGAGAGGAAGAGATAAACAAACCCACAGACACCATTTTAGTATGTTCATTTTGCTTGCTACTTCTCATCCCACCATCCGTATTGTATATACCACAAATATATCTTTTATACATCACAAACATACACATATATGTTACTTCTGAAAACATTTTATTAGATGCTCTAAGGCTGTGCTGTCCAACACTGTAGACAGTGGCCCCATGTGACTACTGGGCACTTGAAGTATGTATAGTCCAAATTGCTGTGTGCTGTAAGTATAAAATACACACAAGACTTCGAAGGCTTAGAATGAAAACAAAGGAAAAGATCGCATTAATAATTTTATGTTAATTTCATATAGAAATCACATCATATGAATATAAATATTACAGTAATAGTAATACACATAGAAACATGTGATATAATATGTTGCATATAATATCTTAAATAATACACTAATCAATATCAATGTTAATGTTGATATCAATAATGTTATTTTGAATTAAATAAATATATAATTTAAGATAATTTTACTGGTTAAATGTGTCTATTGGAAAATTTTAAAGTATTAATATATTTCTATTGAACAAGACTATTCTAGAATGTTCTAATCAACACGTAAAAGAGAAGTATCGAAAGGGAAGTAGGGACAGCTATGATCATTCTTTCAGGATAGAGAATATCCCAAATACTCTTGTCATGGCCCCTAGGACTTACTTATTCCTCAGGCTATAGATAATGGGATTGAGCATGGGGGTGAGGATGGTGTAGAAGACTGCCAGTATCTTATCTTCTGCTGGTGAGCAAAGATTCCTGGGTCGAAGATAGGTGTAGACAAAAGGTGTATAGTAAAAGGTCACTACAGTCAAATGTGTTGAACAGGTGGCAAAGGCCTTTTTTCTTCCCGCGTTTGAGTGCATATGGTAGATAACAAATAGGACCCAGCCATAAGAAGCAGTGATACCAAGGAAAGGAAGAAGGAGAAAGAGGCTTGTGCTCACAAAATCCGTGTACTCATAGACCCAAGTGTCCATACAGGCGAGAGGCAACATGGCTGGGACATCACAAAAGAAATGATCAATGGCCCTTAGACCTACAGTAAGGAATATGGAGGGCGTAGACTGTGTGTGCCAATGAGTTGATGGACCCCGCTGTCCAAGATCCTATGATCATCTTCACACACGTCCTGTTACTCATGCGGATGAGATAATGGAGGGGGTGGCAGATGGCCCCGTACCAGTCATAGGCCATGGAGGCTAGGAGTAAGCCTTCAGAACCAGCCATGGTCAGGAAGAAGAAGCTTTGAATACCACATCCCAGGAAGGAGATGCCTTTCTGGCCAGAGAGGAAGTTGAAAGCCATCTTGGGGACGGTGGTGGAGATGTACATCAGGTCCATGAGGGAGAGCTGGCTGAGCAGAAAGTACATCGGTGTGTGGAGACAGGCATCCACACGTATGAGGTGTATCATGGCTGAGTTACCCACCGAGGCCAGGAAGAATACAAGGATGATAAGGAGCAAGAGAAGAAGGCCAGTTTTATTTGGGGGAAACAACCCCAATAAAATGAAATCGCTTGAAGTGTGATTCCATTTCTCCATGAAACCTTACTGCTTGAACTTCCTTGGAAGAAAAATAAACACAAAAACAAAGCACAACTCATGAAATGAAACAGAATAGGAGGATCAAAAGGAACTCACTTTGTTATAGGATAAATTGCTTTTCCTCCAACACTGCAGCTTTTGTCGAGTCGATTTAAATATCTGAATTAAACTTTCCCTTTCTGAGTATGTCTGACAAGCATCTAAGCAAGTCATAGGCATAAGTGTGGTCTCTCAGTATAAAGTTTAGCACCACAGGCAGCAAAGACAGACAAGATCACTAAAGCATTCCTGCCTAGATATCTCCGGACCAGACACACCAATCGTGAGTTATCAACAAGGCACAGGAACTGAGGATGGCAGGAATCCCTGCATTCTCTGACGTCTCGGTTGAATGGGGCATATTTACACCAGAAACTGACATGTGTGACCCAGAAACTTTCTGTATCTTACATTATAAGTCCTTAGTCACCTAGCCCTTTTCCACAGCTTTAATTTCTGGTGTTTCCTCCCCAGCTGGTTCCAGCCAGATCAATCTTAACCTTCATCCTCTGCTTGAGACTCTGCCTCTCATGTTCTTTAAAGGCACTTTTGTGCTTTTCCTGAAAATGTGCCCACTACCCAAAATCATTGTCCTTGAACTGTAAAATCTTGTATGTCCTATAAGATCCACCCTAAATACAAAATGTTATTTCAGTGTTCTCTCTTCCATAATAATGTTTCCATTTTCTGAAGCCCTATAGAACTCAAAATTAAATGCATAAATTTTCATATACAATTTTCTTCATGAAAGTAAATTATAAATAATGAAAGCCACAGATTACATGGTATGTATTTTTTCATTCTATTTTCCACGGCTGCAAGCAATAACTAGTGTTATAATAGGAATACAACGGGGGAATGGAGATTACATTAACTGTGTGTGTATATTTCCTCTCTTTATATATAGGCATGTATATGTATATACCCTCTTGCTATAGATAAGCATCTTTAAGATGCTATAAATTATGTCACCTGTTCTTTACATTATTTCACTTTTATAATCCTTCCACAACATGGTGTAAATTTAATCATTGGTACTTTCATTTTTCAAATTTTAAAAGTAGTATTAATAGATGTGAAAAATAACATTATCAAATACAGTTAGTGATTTGACCTAATTTTGAGCTTGTGTGGATGCTTCAAATTTCTATTCATCTCAATATCCCAAATTTAAAAATTATTTGGTAAATGCCTTACTGTGTATACAATACCTCATTCAAGTCAAATTGTGTAATCATTATTCTTCCATAAGACATCAGGCTTAATTCCATATTTTTGACTAGGTGGAACCATACGGGGATTAGAGAGAATGTTTTGCTCCTAGTGTAGTTTAGTTTTCGTACCACATATGGCAGCGGAGTGAGCAGCTGCAAAGCTGCTGAACTAGAAAAGCAGGTGTGAGCAGCAGGACAATCTTGATTTATAGTTTATGTATGTCTTCAAATTTAATTAAATAAGATGACAAAATTAAAATTAAATGTCAATAATTTAGAATAAAGAAATCAAAAAGAGGAAAAGATGAATAATCCCCTTTTCTAGATTTTTTTCTAGCATTTTATTCCGAGGCCTTTCCTTGGGGATTTTTATTTGTAACTCAACTCTTCATAGCCTCTCTTTTTCTTTTTATGTCACCTCAATTTTGGAAATTTATTTTTTCTTGCACTCAGTCTCCCAAACATGCATCAGTTGTGATTATGGCATTTCTTATATGTTTGACTTCTTTCTTTACCTAGTCTTGCTATGAGATTTCCTGTTTCACACACGGTCTTCTGTCTGAGGAAAACACTGATGCCATGTTCTGTCCAGGATATTTATTTGGGTAGTCATCTTGGGTTATTTATTTTTCAATAGTAAAAATAGAAAATGTTTTGCAATTATCCACATTTAATAACTTAAAATTAACTGTTACTTCACATAACCTTAGTAAGTATGAATAAAATTTTGAGAAAGATCTTACCACAGGAAAAAGAGAATGTATTTTTATAGCTGTGTAATTGATAAACACTAACAATGAAAAGTAAAGTCAGGAACATGAGAGGTGCACAGTATGGTTGGATATGGATGAGAGATGGGTCATAGGCATCCTCTGCCTCTTATAACATTTTAGGAATAAAAACTGATGACCTAACAGACAAAGATAAAACCTATGATTACCATCATTATGATGCATGCATTCATTGCCTCAAAAAAATTCACTGAGCTTCTGTTTAAGGGCTAGACACTGACATGCTTTGGTGATTAAAACACAGAGATTCTACAATCTATAGTTAAAATTTAACGGGTGACGCAGACAGTAGACCAACAAACTTCAACATACAATCTGATGCTGTGTAGTTATAAGTACTATAAAGAAAAACAAACCATGAAACAGTTGGATAAGAGCCTTGAAAAATGCCAGTATATGGAGGTAATATTTGAGCAGATGTAGTTAAAAAATATTCTACTCAGAGTGAACAGCAAATGGAAAGCCTTGGAGTGAAAGCCTATTTAGCTTACCAGGACATTAGCAACGAGAAGAGCATTTTTAGAGCACAGGACATAAGGACACTTGTGTAGGAAATAAAGGCTTGGGTTTTGTTCTGGATGAGAAGAGTAGAGAGGAAGTGTGGCATGATCTTAGGTATGTTTCTAGAACTCACAGAGATGAGTTGTTAGGAGAAGGTGTAAATGGAGGAGATGAGTTAGGAGGGAATCAAAGCCTTTGGAGATTGTTCTGGTTTTAAAAAAGAAAGTCATGTACCCTGGGGACCCCAGAGGCTTAGGTACATCAGGACAGTTGGTCAACCGTTCAGAGATAAGGTACCGTTCAGAGATAAGACATAGAATGAAATATTCTATGTCTACCGCCTCGCACAGCAACTATCACATAGTAGGCTCTCAACGTAGCCACTCGATGAAATGAGCCAAATATTTGCCTTAGAATTAAATTAATATGATCATTCTTACTGATACGACGTAGCCAGATCCCTTAAAAAAATCAACCTTTAGCACACATGACCCAGAAATTAAAAAAGCCTCTTGGGATACTTTCCTCATTTCTTTGTTAATCCAGGTTTCAATTCAGGAGAAGAAAGGTGCCAGCAGCCTTCCCAGAGATGTGTTTCCAGGGAAAGCTCTGAACAAGCAGGGCTGCCTCTAAGTTTGTGTGTTCCAGTCGTTTTGAAGGGAGACACATGTTTGCATTTTTATTTTCTCCTGCAGAGATTTAGAGCTCAGAGTGTCATAAAGATTGTTTGATGGCAGTTACCATGACCACTGTTTCATTTCTTAAACTGAAAACTGGCATATTGTCAGGCAATGGAAGAGAATAGTTAGTTCCAGTAAATCTGGAACTTGTGGCTTTTAAGGCATGAGACATTGAACCTGGAGCTTAAGGTCTCTTTCCATTGACTCCCAGCAGCTGTCTTTATTGGGTATAGGACCTCATTTAATGCACCAGAATTGCATGAAGGACCACCCTCTTGGTGACATTATAACTTGGGGAACATTGCTCCTGTGGCTACAAGATGTGTCTAAGGTTAGTGTCTCCGTTGATCACCCTTGATGACCTAAAGAAAGAAACTGAGGCAAAATAAGTATTGGGAGTTTATTTTGGCCAAGAGTGAGGGCTCCAGCCCAGAAACACTTCCAACTTACCTTGGAACGTGCTCTAGAGAACAAGGAGAGGCTTAGGTGTTTTTTTTTGCAAATGACAAAGCAGGACAGGGTGCAATTACAAAAACTGTGTGTTAGAAATTCTCATTGGTTTACAGAAATAACATTGATTAGTGATTGCTTATACCTTATCGAACTCACTATAGGGTATGAGTTATACTGCCCAGCATGTGACATTGTTAGGTTAATTCATGGCTGCTTGGAGTTAGTCAGTCTAGAGCCCACATAGCAAGTAGCTTCCAGAGGTGATTCCTTAGCTCAAATGGGAGTGAGCCGTGACTGCTGCCACATTTCAATGCCTCTCTGGGCCTAATAATTTAAAGGGGGATCATATTTCTCAGGTAAAAAGTTTATTTTCTTTCAAATCCTAAAATACATATTGCTGAAATTTATAGAGTTAAAAGAAAAAAACTCAGTTTACAGGACCTAATATATGTAAGTATAGAAAGTGCAAGGTCCTGAATTTATTTTGCAAAAGTTACAAGTAATATACGCTTTTTAAAAGACTTACAGACAATTAGCACAAGACCAATAAGCAAATTGTTTGCCAGAGGCTCAGTTAGCTCAATCCCAACAACTTTGCAGGACAGCTGCGAAGTGGGTTGGAAAGAGCTCTGTGTGTTCAGCACACAGGAGACCCTCGGTGTGCGTCAGCGTCCTCTGTCCACGCCACCGCTTAACCACTGAGAGGCTTCAGGCCCAGGGAAATTAAGTGTCTTAATTAAGGTCATGACACTCAATGTCACACTGTATAATTCTGACAGATTCACATTAGCTCCTTTTAAATTTTAAGTTCATTCTTGGCTTTCTGTGTTTTTAATGGAGCTCCCTATTTTTCTGTGTAGCAGAAAGAGTTTCCTTTTAATAGGAAAACAACATCTCCAAAACATCTCCCTGGGTTAAAGCTTACCCAAATCAACGCCAATCGATAGTATTACTGTGACTCACCTTGTCTGAAGTTCTTGAGCTTATGCTCTAGGGGAGAAAGTAGCCTTATAATGACACCATTCCCTGCTCATAGTCCATTGACTTATTTAAAATACTTCAGCACCAAACTGTGCTCTCACAGTCTCGTAGTCTGTCAGTCTCTGCAGTAAGGTCATGTAACTGACCAACAGGCGCTGCATCAAACCAAAACTCTCTTGTAACATGAGAATCTCTTATCTGTCAAAATTAATGAAAAGGAAATTCCTGAGAATACGTTGTAACCGTTGCTTCTCACTTCTACTACAGCTAGTCATTCTCTTTATGTTGAAATCAGAAAACAGCTTCACACTCTCTTGTTAAATGTTTCTCTGCTGGCATATGTATAGCTTAGTTAAAACATTTTCTTGTTGGCCAGGCGCGGTGGCTCACGCCTGTAATCCCAGCTCTCTGGGAGGCCGAGGCGGGCGGATTGTTTGAGCTCAGGAGTTCGAAACCAGCCTGACCAAGAGTGAGACCCCGTCTCTACTAAAATTAGAAAGAAATTAATCAGACAACTAAAAATATATAGAAAAAAATTAGCCGGGCATGGTGGCACATGCCTGTAGTCCCAGCTACTTGGGAGGCTGAGGCAGGAGGATTACTTGAGCCCAGGAGTTTGAGGTTGCTGTGAGCTAGGCTGACGCCATGGCACTCTAGCCCGGGCAACACAGTTAGACTCTGTCTCAAAAAAAAAAAAAAAAAAAAGAGCTCCCAGCGTGGTAGCGAGCCCGTTCTACCACGCAAGGACACCACAAGAAGGTACTGCCCATAAGCCAGAAAGAAGATCTTCACCAGACTTCAAATCTGCCTTGATCTTGGACTTTCCAGCCTCTAGAACTGTGAGAAATAAATTTTTGTTATTTGTAAGCCACCCAGTTTAAGGTATTTTGTTATAGCAGCCTCAAGGAACAAAGATAGTTGTTGTGTTTCCAATTCCCCTTTTACAGGTGGGGAAACTGTAGCATGGGTTAAATAACCAGCTGAGGTCAGTTAGTCACTAAGAGACAGAACCAGGATTCCAAGACAGCCAGTCCAGCTCCCAAATCAGCTCTCAGACACTGCATTGCACCATTGTTTCCAAGGCTTTGAGAACCACTTTCTCATTTCAGGGACTTCACAAATATGTTCCTTCTGCCCAAAATTCAAGGCTGGGCCTACTCTGCCTCCATTTCCACCACTTCCTCCTTCCAGCCTGCGTACCTCTTGTATCTTCTTTTTAGCTCTCAGTTCAAAGAGCACTTTTCCCTAACCGTTACCCCAAACTGAGTTACTGACCATATTACCCACTGAAAAAGCACCCTGCGTTTCTCTCTCATTGCATGTAGCACATTGGTGACTAAGTAATCATCTGAGTAGTGAAGATGTTTTCCATTTCCACTAGACCATTATGTGACCTGAGGGAGGGGGCCGAGTCTAGCTGTACCTTCAGTGCCTGGCTCGGTGCCTACATCTTGGAGGTGCTATATTAACATATGTTACATTTAGGAAACTAAGCAAACTGCTGGACTTCGCACAGACACACAGGAAGGCTCTGTGAGGTGTGGCCTGAATGCAAACCCCGGAAGGTGGATGGCCGGGCTGCCTCCTGCCTCCCTGAGTGGCTGAGTAACATTGAACAAGCCCCCGAAGTGCTTGAGCCTCCCTTTTCTCATTTGTTAAATAGGACCCCAAACAAGTACACATCCCCCCCTGAAAGGTACTGTGAGGATGAAATGAAAGCACAAGTACTTGGGAGGTTACTCTGTCCTACCTTTTTATTGGTTGTCACGATTTTTTTCACATGCTAACTGAAATGATGTGTTTGGCTCTGTTTGCTTTCTAAAGCTTGTTGATATGAAAATAACAATAAAAAATAAACCAAAACAATCCAATCAAGCCTCTGGATCCAACTTTTCATTTTCAGGAAATACCAAGGAGAGAGGGACATGTTGAACTGCACCACAGATATCCAGTGAGAAAGATTCAGACTGTGGGAAATTCTTGGCTCAAGTGCCTTGGAGCCTTCAACAGAGAAACTGCAAGGAAAAGAAAGTGGCCTGGTCTTGGGGAGGAGGAATGTAGTGACTTAAAAGACATATCATTTAAAAAAAATAATCAAGATAAAAATCAGTGTCCAGAGATGCACACTTGGGTTATAAACCTATAAAAAATGCAAGAAAAGAGTTACCATATTGGTTGTGCATTTGGGGAGAGCGAGGGTTCTCTGACTGTGATGAGACACACAGGGCATCTGGGTGGCTGGCAACCTTCTATTTCTTGATCTGGGTGGTGGAACAAGAGTTTATGTCTTATAATAATTCATTACACTACACATTCGTGTGTGTAGTTTTCCATATCTCTGCTTTATTTTTTGATGAAATATTTTTAAAATAAACATACTAAAACAATACAAATAACCTAAGCAATCAACAAATAATAACAATATGGAGCTATAACTTCAAAATAAAAAACATAATTTCAGTAAGTACATACTCTGGTGATAGTTAAAATTAGGAGTGGGTAAACTTTTTCTGACAAACACGAGATAATACATATATTTTGGCTGTACAAACTGCATAGTCTCTGTCTCAACTACTCTACTCTGCTGTTGTAGGCAAAAGCAGCCATAGACAATACATAAACAAATGGGCAGGGCTGTGTTCCAAACTTAATTTATAAAAACAGGTTGAGGAGTAGATTTGGCCTAAGGGTACTGGTTTCCTGACCTTTAATCTAGATTCTTAAATCAGAATGCTGGCTGGCATGCCTTCCAGTATCTGCTGGATGAAAAGCAGCCCAGCCTATATCCAAAACTTCCTTCAAAGTAGTTGCTAGAGAAGACCACCCACTTATTCTAACGCTGCTTTATTATTTAAAATGCCTTGAAAATTTTTTGGAATTGCCTTTGGAGGTGAAATAGCAGCGGTGGCATGTCTGTGTCTTTTTAAGCTGCATATGAGCTTTGGAAACACCTGTACTAGACATTCAGAGCCAAGGTCGTTGAATAAGATGGGTGATCAAACTGGGCAATGGTGACTTTAGTCAAAAACATTTTCAGGGAAAGCTCACTGTAAACCAGAGCCCCATAATAGGCTACTATTCACTCCTTTTTTTAAAACAGACACTTTCACATCCTGCAAATATTTTCACACTAAATCTGATAGTCAATTTGGCTTTAGGGATGCCGAACAACACCACTGATATTGGAGAAACAAATTTAATAGCATCTATACTTGTAATGTAGACATGTCTTTTTGTTGTTGTTATTGTTGTTTGTTTAATTTTGAGGGGCTCTTAGGGCTAGTTATGCTGGAAACTAAATGTTTCATTACTGTTTATTACTTAAAAATAGAGTGGTATTAATTTCCCCTGATTGATAACATGCTGTTATCTTTGACTATTCCTACTAATAGGTGGTATAATCTTTATAAAACTTTCACTCGTTTTCACCTACACTGAATCTTTTTTTTTTTTTACCTCCTATTACCTACCCTGCTCAAATTCTCACGTTCAGCCCTATATTTGAATGACCCAAACCTCTTGTGTTTTAGCCATTTTCCCTAAATCCTATGGACAAAAGATAACTTAGATCAATATCATGTCCACCTTCCCTACTTTTGTGCTTGTAAAAATCTCTTTCTTCTTGGTGTTACTTCATCCCTATGTCATTTAAAAAAAATAATTTCCCTGGCTTACTTTCCGATTTATTCAATTTCACCCCATATTTGACATTAATAGTTTTCATTTAAAATACACAATTATGTAAGTATATGCACCAGAGCTATCCTGAAAAGCAACTATGTGTTACTTTGAAAGGGTAACTCTTAGCTGAAACAAGTTGCCATAATTTCTCCTTTGCTTTCAGAACCTATATGAGAAAAACATTCTCATTACAGCAGAGTCCCATCTTACGCACTGCGTCATGAAGGTTGGAAGGAACTTGACGTAATTATTGTTAAAAGAAAATTCACATGAAATATGAGAGATGACTTCAAGCATTTGAAGAACTGGTTATGGGAAAGCAATTAGATTTTTTCTATGAAGCAGAATCCATGGGTAGAAATTATAGCAACAGTGTTCTTGAGTTCTGACAGAGTAAGGTAAACCCTTGTCTGACTCATCATTTGCAGATAATACATAAACATTGATTGATTATAAAAATGGCCCCAGTTGTTCATAGCTTCCTGCATTCATGCCCTACAATGTGACTTTTCAGCTTTTCCCATGAAGATATGGATTCTATTATCTGATCTCTTATTTCTGAGCTGGACTTGTCTTTGCTTTTGATAATAGAATGCAATGGAAATGACAGTGTGCAACTTCTGAGACTGGGCCTTAAGAAGCATTGTATGCTTCTGCTTGCAGTCTGAGTCCCCTGCAACTGCTTGCTGGAGAACAAAAGGTATGTGGTCCACTCACCCTGTTGCCTTAGCCAACAGTCAGCCAATTGCCAGACATGCAAATTAGATCCCCAACCAAACTACCAGCTGACCAGACACATGAGTGAATGAGCCTGGCTCAGATCTGTAGACCCACCCAGCCAACCTATGGACTTGTGATCAATAGTAAATGCTTACTGTTTGAACTCACTGAGTTTTGGGGTAGCTCGTTATACAGCAATAGCTAACTGATAAACCATTATAATTCTAGGACCTAGCATAAATGCTTACCTACCACAGAATAAGCACTTAATACATATTTTTTGAATAAAGGCATAGTAAAAGAATGACTATGGATCACTAACTGGAAAATCTGAGCTGCCCAAGGATGGATGAAGCCCTTCAAGAGGAGGTGTGTTTTCAACTTGGTCCATGTTCTAGCCTATGGGGATTTTTTTTTATCATAATTCTATCATCCAGTTTTCAATTAATCCGTCCCTGTTTCATGTCAAATACAATTTTAGTGTACAAGTGTCTATACACACAAATGTTACTTTAACACGATTCAGTCTCATCTCACTGCTATGTCCCCAGGGCTCTCTGATGGTGGTGGTGGCTGCAGAAGTGCGAGCAGCTATATTGATGAGGTGAAAGGAGCTGGGAATGAGCATTAGTAGCCCTGAAATCTTGTCCCAGCTCCTGTAAAAAGTATCTGTGTAATATTGTGCAAACATTTTTACTTTAACAATATTATCCATTTCAAATTTTTCCTCCAGTCCCTCATAACTCCTATTTGTAAAATTGAAAAAGATATTATTTGCCTGATACATCACATGACAATTTTGTGAAGATAAAAAGAAATAACAGATGAAATATATTTTTATCAAAGCCAGTGTGCTTCCATAACATTTATTTTATTTAAATACCAGCTATTATTAGCCTGAGGCCAACGTTGTCAAGCATATTGTCAATTTTAATTATAATTCCTACTCATGTGGAACACATTCCCTTAGGATCTTACCTAACATTTTTGTTTTTGTTTTTGGGTCACAGGTCATTACTGAAACCACTTACATATCTCTACATAAATTTCTGTGTTTTCCGTTTAATAATAGTGATGTGTTAGTGAGAAAAGTAATAAGCTGTCCTAGTGTATTCTTTGTCTCTTATTCTAGTTATGTATTGTTTTCTTAAATAAAATGTTGCTGAATATCATTAGACTTAACTGCTTTAATAAAAAGTTTTATTTTGATAAAAAGTGTTCAGTGGAGAATTGATTATCCTAATCTTTGGCTTTGTCATCAAGCCACAAACTTCTTACAAAAGCACCATCTCTTGTGGGGCAGGCATTGCCCCAGTGCCAGCCACGTGACCCCCACCCCCAAAGTCACTTCCTGAATGCCAGACTCTGGACTCTCAATCTGTAAAGCAAAAGTTGTGAACATCATGGGGTTTATGATCATGAACATTTCTGATATATAAAGGGTCCCTACACAAATAGCCACTAGATTTATTTAGCTAGAGTTTTGGAGAATCTCATAAGAAAGGGAAAGTCCCTTTAACATGCTTATAAGGTAATTTTTTTCATTGTTGTTCATTCTTGAAACTCTGTCTTAGGTGGGGTGGGGAGGGTGGGGAGGGCAGGCTTCGGGGCATCTGATGTTGGTTAACTAAGCTAATCATGTGCAAAAATAAATCTGGCTCGAACACTGAACTCTGACTGCCTTTCTCAATAATTCTATGCCAGTACCAGGCCTCAAATTAACACCTCTCTCCATACCTCGCTCTTTCATGTTCCTTCTGAGGTCTCAGTCATAATGAGCCACCTCAGCCCTCAGCATGGCTCCTACAGACATATCTTGGAAGAATTTTTATGGCCATTTAGACCCTAGTCCTAGGGGAAGGGGTGATGTAATGTTTCTTTGGATGCTCCGTGATAATCCCCCCATGGCAACTGAGTATTGCAAACAGGAGACCTGGAAGCAGCTCTTCCCTTACATGACATCATCCTTCCGGATTCTTCCGGAGGCTCCACGATGCCAAGCTCCCTTCCCCTTCCAGAAGGATCACTCTTTTATTTCTTCCCAGGTCTGAAGTCGGGAGAGAAGGGGAGAAGCACATCAAAAAGCAGAGCCCACATTTTCTCTCCTGAGATCGTAGGAAAGCTGTGATTTCAGAGATACTATGAGAAAGGATTAAAATATAGATCAGTCATTCTCTGCTAAGTGGGCCAAAAAAGCGTATATAGGATTATTTATTCATGGGTACAAAGAAGCCATCTAAATATTTCAAGCACAAATTAAAATTTTAAAAATGCATGAAAAGAGATTACAGTGTTTAAACTAACCTTAACTCATATATAGTCACAGGTATAAACCTGCTTTTGAAAATAAATGGTGCCATTATCTTTCTAGAAGTTTGCCCTTCCTGTTGAAATTATAAATACAAAGGCAGTTTTGTGGCTAGAAGAGGTGTTTTGTTTTACCTCACTGTGAATTTCCACATAATTTTTCATGTGATTGTACATGCTGAACAATTTTTTAAAAACTTGGTACAGTGATTGTTAGGACAATTCTGGAATGAGTCCGTGGTACCCAGACTGGTGTAATTGGAGGGGAAACTGCAAGACATTGATGGCCAAAATTCTCTCAGCTGCCAACCTTGCTATAACACCTGGAATGGTGGGCACTTTTTGGGGGTAAGGAACCAAAGATCCCAGTTAAAGTATAGATTTTTAACTAGGAAAGGAGACACATTAAGTCTACCTTAGCCCAAATAGCATATTGCAATCGAAGGAGTTTGGTCCTTAGAATCAAGCTGTCTGGGATTTGAATCCTGTCTCTACCATTTACTAACCTTGTGATTGTGGACAGGCTATTCATCTTTTGGAGTCTAAATTTCGTCATTATAATGGCCATATTCTTCTGTACCTGCAGGTGTTTGGGGATTAAGTCAGATGTGTATGGGACATGGAAAGTGCACAACAACCATTCCCTCTTTCTTCCAAGAGCAAGGCCCATGAGGAGTGAGCCTGGACATGTATATTATTTTATTGGCAGGGAGGGTCCATGGATCAGGAAGATAGTGACACTTTCTTTATCAGCAGAGCACTACTTGGGGCAGCCTTGTCCATGGGTGACCAGGGCAGAAGCTTTGGACACATGTGACCCTTCACCCCAAACTAACCTGCTAAATAAGGGGAAAGGATGCATCCTTTCCCAGTAACCCAGTATCCAGGAGTACTGGGTGCTCTGAAATCAGATTTTGCCTATCTCTTAACAGTGCCTCAGGTGGACTCCAGTGATGGTCTATATTTCTTACAGATCCTTATTCCCAAACATGGAAGTAACGCCAAAATGTTCCATCACCAAATATCTCCTGAAAACCCAGTAACATAAGAACAAGGCAATTTGCATGCTGTTAATTTGTACTCTCCAAAGGTTTATGCCTTTTTAAAATGCCTGAATTTTTTCTTTCTTGGGCTGCAACATCTCTCTAAGTGCTAGAATATTCTGTTCCTTTGGCTTCTCTCCAGTCTTTAGAAAGAGAACTCAGTCAACAATGGCCATTTCCTGCCTGCCTGCCAGCTACCTCTGGGAAGCAAAGATTCCAGAGGCAGGTGCTTTTTGCTTTCTTTTACGTTTCTTTTCCATTATCTTTCTCTACTCTACATATGCGTATGGAGACAGACAGACAGACACACACACACATCTACTGTGTTCCAGACCCTGGGATGAATATTACAGGTACAGTGAAGAATAAGGCACAGTCCCTGCCCTCAAGCAACTGTTGTAATTGGTGAGATATATTTCAATAGTTTCAAAAGCCGACAATTCAGCACATGGTATGTGCAGGGTGCTTTGGGAGCCTTAGAAGAGGTATCCAAGTCACTTCAGGGTTTTTCTAGAAAAGCTTCCTGAGTGGGAGGAAGCTTGAGTTGAATCCTCAAGGACCAGTGGGTGTTATCCAGGAAAAAAATAGGAAGCAGGCTGTGCGAAGACACAGAAGAATAAGAGCATTTTTTTTTTGTCTCTAAGATCTAATAGTTGATAAGAAATACAGTGTGACTATAAGGGGAGGCAAGAAATGAGGCTTGAGAGACACTCAGCAGCCCCCTCACAATAGGCCTTAGAAGCCTTGTTAAGCCTTGGACTCCACCCTGAATGTTACGGAGCTGGTGTGATGGTGATGGTGGGGTGCAGGGAAGATTGAAAGATAATGAGGATATGGAACAGGAAATGACATAATCACATGAGGGTAGAGTGCAGATCAGAGCCTCAACTATGTCAGTGTAGTACAAGTTGAGATCAGAACATTTTAATGGGCTTTGAAAAGATGTTTTCCTGACAGAGACGAAGACCTGCAAGCACAACATGCATCTAGAAACACATCACTGTGAGAGTCAATCTAGTCCTCCCAGAGTACTGTCACTGTTATTATCAAGCAGGCAGTATTTGCCCAGAGGCTGAGGAAAGCCATTCCTCATCATTTACAATAGAAATTCATTTATTCATTCTTTCAGTCATTCTTTTAACAAACATTAGTTGAGGAGCTACAGTGTTTTAGGCTTTGTAATCAGTCCTGTCCTTCAAAGTTTTTTTAAAAGTGTTGCATATTTATAGCATTATTCTTCAGCTAAATCCTTTAAACTCAAGGCCCATTTGCTGATGACCTTACTTGCTTGTGATACTCATTCTTGTATCCAGCACCTAGGCACAGTCTGGCATGGAGTAGGGTTATAAAAATATTTGTTGAATGAATTGGTTATCGAATGTAGCCCTGTTCTGCAGTGAGAAGGACAATGGAGAATGACCTAGGTAGCATAGGAGCGAGGGCCCCCATGCCACTTGTTAGCATTTCCCCTCAGAAGCACTCTTCCTCCTCCCTCCCCCTAGTAACCCTTAAGGACAGGAATGGCAGGAGGAAATCAACAGAGCCTCCAGAACATCTTCAACTACAAAGGTATCTAATTACTGTAGACCTTAAAGGAGGACATCAGTAACAATGAAATGGTGATTGAAGAGTGGTCTGGGAAAGTGGCGATAGAATATACACGTACCTGGAGAATTTATTTTGTTGGGTGGTGAACTAACATTACACATTTCTCTTGTAGAAATAGAAGAAATGTGATTTTTATGTCTTGAATGTTCTCTTTCCTTCCTCCATCCTTCCTGTTCTTCTTTCCTTCCTTCCTTCCTGACTGCCTGCCTTCTAACTGTGTCTTAATGTCTATATTGCTTACCTCAGAGGATGAATCTGAAAGAACGATATCCTCACCCTTTGGTATGAAAAATTGTGTTAACTCTTTGCATCTTCGTGGGTTTAGAAGATGGACATTCTTGTGCTACTGATGCAAGCTGATCTGCTTGGATGTAAGATCAAAGGACATGAAGAAAGCTGCTCTCAAACCTGGCTTTTTGGAAGGGCTGAAGACACCTTTGGATAGGCAGGAATTTTTATTGAAGAAGACCACCATAAAGAAAAAGATGTTGAAGGATATAGTAGGGAATTAAAAGCAGTCAAGATGTTGGTGATCAGAAGACTATGACATGGAAAAGAAAGGTGAAGGAGATTAAACTCTACATTCCTGAAGTTCTGAGAAGAGGCTGATTTACCACCCTGGGGGAAAGCTGGATGTGGTCTATGGGATTAGCACTCTCTGCCTCACAGGGTAATGGAGAGGAGTGATAATAAGTAGCAGGTTTTAGTGCTCTCCTTATTGGCCCAAAAGGAATAGGGAACATGCTGCATGGAGGGCCTAAAATGGTTAATAGAGAACTGCACCATCTCCCATGACTTGCATTGGACAAGTTAATGAATGAAAGTACTTAGAGCTCTGTTTGGCTCATGGTGGGTCTTCAATTAAGAGTCTACTAGTTTCATTATTATCATTCTTTCTTCACAGGCATCTAGGTTAGGGACAGAGCCTCTACAACAGCCCTCCTTTGCACTTTTCCATCCAAAATTTCTCCCTTATCTATAAAAATTGGGGGTAGGAATTTCAAGAACTCCTGGACACAGATACCATTTTCAATTCTCCCTCTAAGGTAATGATTATAATTTTGAAAGAGAAAAGAAAATCTGTAAAGGAGTCACTTAGATCCAGAGATCGTCAAAGATTGAAGTTTCTCAAATATAGCTCATGAAAGCAAAATGACAAGAGACAAAGCACACACCAAAAACACTGGGAAGCGTAAAGAATAAGGGGAAAAAGCAAGAGACTTACCAATCTAATTAAGAAAGCTTTAAACTGAAATTTGAAAGGGAGGAGAATAAAGATCCATAAACAAGATATTATGGGAGACAGTTGGTGTGGCACAGAAAGAACAGTGATGAGGGAGGTTCCCAGTAATTTGCTGAAGAAAATAACAGGGGAGATATTTGAGGACTATATTTATGATCTTAGATTATGTACAGATTATAAGCAATAAATAAAGTCAACCTGGAGTTTTAACACTAGGAATTAAATCCAATGACATAGAAAACACTGGGACTTTGTGGCTAGAATTTAGAACAACATGCAAAGGTTTATCTTGTTCAAAGGAAGCAGACCAATGAAATAGAAGTGATGGGCATGCCCCAAAGCCTCAGCTATTTATGGATGTCCACATAATTGAAGCATGGATGCACAGTGGAGAACATTACTGAACATAAAAGGGGAGAAAACAGAAGTAATTTGGGGGTTAGGCGGTGAGGGCATAGTGTGTTACGTTGTCAGGTGCGAACTGCAAATGTGGATGTGGTAACTGAAACAGAGTCCACACAGGGCAATGTCGTGGGCAAATCCCATTATCCAGACATCTGCTTGACCTTTCCTTCTGCTAAAAGCTGAGCATTTGATAAACTGCCTCAGGGACAATATCATTTATTGGAAGTCATAAACTTTAGAACTATGAACTTGATGCTGATCTCTTGGAAAAAAACTGAGAAACTTCAATTCAATAAAAAAATTTTAAGTGCCTAATAAATTGAGCCAGGCATTAGATGAGTCAAATGGACACGAAGCTAACCTTCTAGCAGGAGATACAGATGCTAAATGACTGATTCCACAATTGATGAAGCTGCAATTGTGAGGCGTATTGCAAAAGAAAAGTACAGGGTGATGTTAGGCAAAATAGGGGGACCCACTGTAGTTGATGGGGGTGCTCAGGAAAGGCTTTTTTGGGGAAATGACATTTGTGCTGCTATTGGAAGAAATTTACTTGGCAAGAGGGCCCTGAGATGGGACATGCGGGGAGGTTGGGTCTGGGTAAGCGCTGGGACTAAGGAAGAGTGTGGGAAGATAAGGCTCCTTCATGGATTTTCAAGCTTGCGTTTTTCCTTGGGGTGGCACTGCCATGTGGAAAAGGGAGAGGCCAGAACTGTTTTGAGTGGCTCCAGAGAGCAGAGCTAAGGCTCGAGTGAGCATGCTACAGGGATGTGCAACGCATAAGAGGCCGGTGTGCAGCTCTAGCTGCCCGGCACTGGAAAGGCCCGCCTGAGAGGACAGCTGCTTTACCTGAATTCAGGCAAAAAGTTCAAGTGGAAGCCCCTCAACAATTCTTGGGGTTATCTATCAGAAGGGAGTTCTTGTATTTGGGAAGTTGGACAATGTACAATAATAAATACCCACTCGCAGAGCACCTACTCTGCGGTTGGCATTGTTTGTGCGGGTGCCAGGAGCACAGAGGTGAACAAGAGCACCCCGTCACAGCAAGTGGCAGAGAAAACAGGATGCGATGTGGAAAATGTCCCCTCACTTTCTGTGCTTTTAACTTAATCTCTTACCCCGACCCGACCCCAGTGCCCTGTCCCGCTACACCAAAAAAGCCCTCACTCAGAGCCGCAGTGAACACCGGCTAGAAGAGGCTGCAGCTGTGCAGCTGCTGGGGGTTGGGAGGGGAGCTGGTGCCAGCTGCCCAGCTATGCTGCCCCCTTGGCTCCCACTTGCGGCTTTTTTCTGCTTTTTATGGTTCTTCATTGACCAGGACCTCGATCTGGGATTACAACTCGGTTCTTAATCCCGAGTCAGCCCACTGGACCCATGCAGGTTTGGTTTTTCACCCTAGGCGCTGTCTCTGGGCACAATTCCTCCTCCTCCTATTCCCAGTTTCTCTAAGGGCTCCTGCCCAGTGCTTCCTGACTCCCCCTGGGGCCTGCTCCCTGTCATCACCCCACTGGGGAGGGGGAGGCTCAGGAGTGCTGCAGAGTGGAGGGGAGCTCAGAGCAGGTTGCCTTGGGAGTTACTCAGAGGGAGCAGGACTGGGCGGGAATTTCAGGCGAGGATAACAGCCCTGAGATGCTCTAATACATCCTACCTACCCTGGCATAAACTGCTCATGCTTCAAATGGCAAAAGAAAAAGCTTTAATAAGCTGGGTGCCAGAAGGTCAAGACTTGTGCTGTTTCCAGCTGCCTGATCCTCCCCCAAATCCCATACCCTAGTTCACTACCTGAGCATGAACAGACCTGCCATCCCGGCCCCAGCAGGACAGAATTCAGAAAATAAGGTGAGATGGGATTGTGAATTTAGCTTTTCATAAAAGAACCAACCAATGTAGATAGACATTTTTATCTAAATTAATCTATTGAGTAACCATTAAGTAGAGTTTCACTGTGATCCTCACTAGAGCTTTTCATTATTGATTTATTTAAAGAGGCTCAATTCTTGATGGGAGTGCTACTTGGGTAAGAGAATTATTTGTAAAGCCAGACACTGAAATTGCTGCAGGCCACAACCTGCTTTGTATGGACAATCACAGAAAAAGCAAGCTTTTTCTTTCTGCTGCCCTGACCTGGGAAATCTTGGAGTGTTGATACTTAATGGAGGATGTCCTCTGCTCAGCCTCCCAAGCAGATACTGCCAACGAGGTTTAATTGAGCAGAGTAATATTCTCCGAGGTGAACCTATGTAATTATTCTCTTTGGAGTCTTTGACTTTACACTTATCTTTGGCAAATGTTTTCATATCTGAATTGTCAAATTGAAAAAAATGCAGAAAGGAAGTGCTGTTAAGGTGTCCTTTACGACTGAGGATTCTAGAATGAAAGTAGACTCCTGGGACTAAGGGGAAATCATTGGCACTTGGAATATTCCGGGTACCCAACCTGGTGCCTCTCAGCTTCGCCAGTCAAATAGGATATTTCAGAAAGCATGCAGGGTAGGAGCACTTGTCTTGGAGCATGTGTGCACACCTTGGTGGATATTGCCACCGCTTTGGGAGTCCAAGATAGTGCAAGGCACCAGGAGCGCCCCTTGGCACGGCTGGCACAGATAGGCAGGAAACCAGCAGTGCTGGGAGTCCTGAGGAGATTTGGGCTGTGGGCTGGGAGACTGCATTCTCGTCCTGCTGCTGCCGTAATTAGCCATGTGACTTCAGACAGGTCATTGAGCCTCAAGTTAACCACCTATAAAATGTGATATTCTAAAATTCTTTGTATGACTTGTTTCTAGATGTCTTATAGTAGCTTTGGGCTAAATCTGCTTCAGAAGGTCAACTTGGTGCAAAATGAAGTTCAGGACTTTGTAGATACTTATGTCCAAGTAGTCACTACCAGAATCAGGGTTTGGGTCCTAGTAGGCTGGGTCAGAGAGGTTCCTTGGCACTCGTGTGTGTGTATCTGAAAACGTCTGGTTGCCGATACAGATGGTGGGATGTGATCTCGTATTTGCTGAATAAAAAAGAATATGCAAACAGTAAAAAATATCTCTTTGAGAGGGTTTGGTGGGGGATATTCTTCAAAATTGGGAGTATGAGAGGCAATGTGGTGTCGTGGTTATGTTTGGGTTGGATTGTGTCCCCCTAGAACAGATGATGAAGTCCTAACTCCCAGTACCTGTGAATGTGACCATATGGAAATAGGGTCTTTTCAGATTTAATAAAGTTAAGATGGGTCTTACTCCAATATGACTAGTGTCCTTGTAATAAGAGAGAAACGTGCTATGTGAACACGAAAGCAGAGGTTGGAATAACATAGCTACAAGCCAAGGAACACCAAGATTGCCTGCCACCACTGGAAGCTGGAAGAGAGACCTGGGACAGATTCTTCCTCAGAGCCCTTAGAAAAGCCAATACCTTGATTTCAAACTTCTAACCTCCCAAACCATGAGATAATAAGTTTCTGTTTTTTTAAGCCATCTATTCATAGATTAGGGCACTTTGTCACATCATCTCTAAGAAACTAATGCAGGTTACAAGTGCAGGCTCCAAAGTCAGACATGTGAAGTTAAAAACCTGTCTTCTGACTTGCCAGTTGTGTGGGGGCAAGTTACTTAACCTCTCTGAGCCTCAGTTTCCTCTGCTGTAAAATGGAGATGGGATGGAGAGAGGTCTGATGAACTAAGGGCTTTGTTTGCCTTCCACAGTACCTACTTCCTCAGCTGACCGAGCCTGTTGCTTTCAACTCAAGCTCTGCTTCTCACCCTCTTGGACTCAGACACTCTCTAAGTAGCAGCATCGTTTTCAGTTAAAAGCTAGTTACATGAAGAATACACCTTAAGAAGAATTATAACTAACAATCTTACCGATCTACACAAACATCCCCCAAACCCAACATGTGCACAAAACAATAAACCTCAATAAAAATAACATCAAGGGTCTGGCTTGACCTTGGAAGTTTCAACTAATGCACAAACCGTGGCCTTGGCAGCCCCAGGATTTATCGATATGAGAATCTCTCAATTTGGGGGCACCTCTTGTAGAATACATGCTTAGGCTGAAGACACCCGTTGGTAGCAGCTGTCATGGGCGAGACCAATTTCAAAGGCCCAGCTTCACTCTCAGTTGACAAACATTTAAAGTCTGTTGGCTCAACATAGAGAACTGAGGAGGGAAAACCGGGCTGAGAGCTCTCTGGTAGAGCAGGACTTGTGAGAGTGATAGATGAGGTGTGTTTAGTGAGGATTGTACAAATTGTTTCCTTTTAACAAGACGGAAACCTCCTGAAAACATCATCTGTTTTTGGCTTGCTAATTATGCTTTTGCCTTTCCTCACTTAGCTGAAGCTTTGACGGCCCTAAATTTCCTAAAGGCCTTGTTAAGAAAAATAAAATTAGGATTTAATTATATGAATATGCTACATACATACTATCTTTTAGGCTCTAGGGAGTGCCACACATTTGTGTGGATTCATTCATTTATTCAGCAACTTTTATTGAGCCCCTAGTCTGTCCCAGGCAAACTGCTAAGTACCAGAGTTGTTAGTTACATAGTGACTATGAGTAGTTGAGATTTTTCAGTGATCATTTTAAATATAGTTGTGTATTATTCAATTGCTGGTATCTCCATTCCACTGGAGTTGACATAGAAGCTACACCGAGGCCAGTCTTGCCCTCAGAGGGCTTGCCATTTAGTTAAAGGGAGAAGAAAGACTGACTTGCAATCTTAACAAGTACTGTAGTAGTAATAGTGTAACCAGAGAAGTAATCCTGAGAGTAACTAACATTGATTTTTTTATTATATGTTATCTCATAAGTGATCTAAATAGATTATATTATTTAATCCTCACATGAACCTGATAAGATGTGTTCCTATTATATCCATTTTATAGGTGAGAAAACAGAGGCATAAAAGTTAAACAGCTTGTCTCAGGACGTGCAAGTGGTAAGCAGCAGCATTGTTCTGGTCTGGCTCCAGAGCCTGCCCTCATGAGCAATTCTCTGAACTGCACACAGAAACCCCATCGGAAACAGTGTGATCAACTGCAGCCGTATATACATAAAGCCATTCACTTTTATTAGGAGAATTTTGTGAAATGTTTCTGTAAATAGCAAACACTCTTGACACATTCAAAAGAGGGTTCAGGCCGGGCGCGGTGGCTCACGCCTGTAATCCTAGCTCTCTAGGAGGCCGAGGCGGGCGGATTGTTTGAGCTCAGGAGTTCGAAACCACCCTGAGCAAGAGCGAGACCCTGTCTCTACTAAAATTAGAAAGAAATTAATTGGACAACTAAAAATATATAGAAAAAATTAGCTGGGCATGGTGGCACATGCCTGTAGTCCCAGCTACTCGGGAGGCTGAGGCAGGAGGATTGCTTGAGCCCAGGAGTTTGAGGTTGCTGTGAGCTAGGATGA
>CAUYRB010028471.1:0-13202 GCA_963574695.1 Propithecus perrieri | reverse complement strand
TATATAGAAAAAATTAGCCGGGCATGGTGGCGCATGCCTGTAGTCCCAGCTACTCGGGAGGCTGAGGCAGGAGGATCGCTTGAGCCCAGGAGTTTGAGGTTGCTGTGAGCTAGGCTGATGCCACAGCACTCACTCTAGCCCGGGCAACAGAGTGAGACTCTCTCTCAAAAAAAAAAAAAAAGAAACTGTTTGCCTGGATTATAATAAGGTACCGGCAGTAACAACTACGCAGAGGGACACACATAGAGAATAGCAGCTTGGAGGCCCTCACAATCTTTAAGCCAGTCAGTGGCCCGTGTAACCGCTTTACCAATAAATTGGACAAAACAGAACTTTAGCAGATACAGGTTTTTTGTTTGTTTTTAATGAAGAGGGAATACAAACTCCTCAGGAGATAACGTCTTTCTCTCTTTAGGAACTTAAAATTTTATGAAGGAGACTGAATAATCTCATGAAAAATAACTAAGAATAGCTAATGTAAGAGCTATACCTGTTCTTTAAATTTTAAGCACCTCTCTCCAAAAAAAAATTTTATCCTTATAGACTTACCTTCACTACATTTCTTCAACTTGAAAATATATAAACCAGCTATCCACATAAAGTGCTAAGGGGAAGGCAGCCTGGCACAATCACTATATACTGTATAATTCCTTTTATATGAAGTTCAAAAGCACGCAGAGACAAAATAGCGGTGGTGGTAGTGGACGTAGTTAGAAGGGGCACAAAAATGCCCTCTGGGGTATTGAACATATTCTCTATATTGATGTACATGGTGGTTACACGGAATTATACATTTGATACTTGAGCATTTACTGTATTAAGGTATATTATTTTTTAACTCCTTAAAGAAAGACTGCTTAGAGGCCTTAAGAATATCACTCATGCAGCACATTTTGCCCTTGTCAAGATGGGCCTCTAATTAAGAGAAGATACAAATAGCTAATGGCCTTTTCCAAGCTTTTCTTTCCCTAATGCACCCCACTTCTAACCTACGTCTACCTCAACCATCTCTCCAAGGGTGCCTCTATGCTTGATCAGCAAAGATGAAAGATGACAGCCAACAGAACAGTCCAGAGGACAAGAATGTTTGAGTTCCCTCATTTTCAGGATAAACAAGCTCCAGGGTCCATCTTCCCTTCAAACCAAAAGCAAGTTCCCAAAAGGAAATTGAAAAGAAATCTTAATGTAAATGCCAACCTTTTAATCATCACTTTGTGTATCATCTTCTATATTGCCCTGACATGAACCTGTATTGTAATTTTACTTTGACAATTTAACAGGTTAAAATGATAGTTTTATCTAGATTTTGATGAACTCTTACTGATGGTGGTTCTCAGTGAAAGATAATCTCAAACATTACAGAGTCCAGAGAATAAAAGCTTGCTTTAAAACAATTCCTTCCTTTTCTCACTTTAAAAATACCATGGGGAAAATAAAAAATAAACCATTATTTATTATAACTGGCTGTTATACGGTTAAGTCATACAAAATGAAATATTGGACCATGCGCAGTTCGTTATTATATGTTGTTGGTCAAGCAGAGAACCGTAAATAATGAGGAATGTTATCAAGTGCAGGTTTGATATTTTGACTTCAGCCAAACAATGAAACTAAGTTATGGCAAAAAAGTTTCAAGGGACTGAAACTGTCTCCTTTCACCCTTTAAATCTTTAGATTTTTTTTTTTATTTTAGCATATTAAGGGGGTACAGATGTTTACGTTACGTATGTTGCCCTTTCTTCTTTAGATTTTAATAAAAATAAGTAAAATTTAAAAATCTTCACGACAACTTGAGATTTTAGCAGAATCCCTGCAACATAAAGAAAACTATAAGACTTTATCTTTTTTTACCACTTTCCCGAAGGGTTTTAACCAAGGAAAGAAACGACCTTTGGAAAGAACTGAAAATATCTAAGGAGGGACTACTAAGGTCTTGTCTGAGTGGCAGAAACCCTGGACCTTGGAGCAAGGACTGCATTAAGGTGCTGAGCGGCAGGGCTGTAAGCAGTTCCCGGTTTATGTCGAGTGTTTTAGGACAATTTCTTTCCTTTTTTTAAAACCCTGGCCTGCGGGGTGACGAGCAGCATTGGGCGCGGCGGGGCGGATGCTCTTGGGTGAGTGCGCAACCCCGGGGCCAAATGATCGAGGCAGAGGAGTCGGCCAGAGACACTCACTTCCGAAAGGTACTTTCCGGTTAGAAAGCACGCTCACGAGCTTCCTCTCATCGCGACGGCATCCTTCCTGCTGGCCTCCAGCGTCTGCGCGAGGGCCGCCCCCACCACCCAGACTCCGAAGAGCGCCTAGCCAGCCACCGGCCCGCGGGTCGGCGCCCGTCGCAGCGCGCGTCACGCGCTCGCCGCCAATCGGCGCCCGGCAGCTCGCCTCTCCTCCCGGGCCGCAGCCCCGCCCGCCGGACCAGGCGGCGAGCGCGCTCGGCCGCTTCCGCTCTCGGCGCAGGCGCGGCAGCGCTGCCCGACCGCGGAGGGGCTTCGGGAGAGCGGCGGCGGCGCCGGCCAGGATGGTGCTGGAGAGCGTGGCCCGCATCGTGAAGGTGCAGCTGCCCGCGTATCTCAAGCGGCTGCCAGTCCCCGAGAGCATTACCGGCTTTGCCAGGCTCACAGGTAACCCTCCGCATCCGTCGGCCCCGTCCTCGCACGCTCCCCCAGCCGGGAACTAGGTGCAGAAGCCCCCGGGCACGGCGCGGGGCGGGGCTGGCGGCGGCGCGTGACCCCGTGACCCGAGCGCGGAGCGAGCTGGGCGCGCGCCGGCGCAGCAGCCCCCGGGCGCGCGTGAGGCCGCCGCGGCGGCTGCGTGGCAGCCCCGCGTGCTTGGCGTCGTAGTGGTCTCCGGTGCCCGTCGGTGCCGAGAGACCAGGTTTTTGCAGACAACGTGCTGAGTTGGCGCCGGCCGGGCTCTTTCATCTGTTGTCCTGTTCTTGTCTCTCTCCAGCGCGCTCGTTCATTTCAGAGCGGGATAAGTCGTCGTTATCTGAGGCGCCGTGTACCAGGCAGTCCTTGTTATCGGCTGGTTTTACCCGCAGCGTGCGGGTGGAGGGGTGTGTGGGAGGGAGAACCAGACATACACGTAACACGTATGTGGCTGTTTTATTTAGTAACGAAATTAGGAAATAACCTCCTTTCCTACAGGCTAGAGTTGACCTATCATGAGGGCATTCGAGGTCACCTCTGTTACTACGGTCCTGGGGCCAGTTGAGGCAGCTTTAGTTGGAGGAAAGATACCTTAGCCAGAAAGTGTTCGTAGGTTGGGTGGGATATCGGAAGATGAAATTTTAAAAATATACGTAACATCCTATATTTAAGTTCCCTTCTTTACATAAAATAACCCACACCTCAGGATCTCACACCTAAAGGATGAAAATCTCCAGAATGCAGTCAACACTTGGAAGATTTTTGTTGGGTTCTGCGCCTTTCATTGTGGGGGATAGTTCTAACTGGACTCAGAGACTGAGTAGTACACCCGCAGATAGTGAGCGCCTGTGTCCTGGGTACAGGGAATGCAAACACGAATCGAGGTAAGTAGGGTTGCTTAGCCTGGAGCGTGCTGGAGATCGAGATTACCTGACCTACAGTACAGCCATTGGAAGGCTGTCTGGTAGGAGAAAAATAAGATTTGTTTTCTGTGGACCGAAAGAACTAGTACCAAATAAGTGAAGGTTATTGGAAGTGGATTGCAGCAATTCTGTAGATTTTTTTTTTTTTTTTTAAATTGAGACTGTCTTGCTCTGTTGCCGGGGCTAGAGTGCAGTGGCATCATCATAGCTCACTACAACTTCAAACTCTTGAGCTCAAGCGATCCTTCTGCCTCAGCCTCCCAAGTAGCTGGAACTACAAGTACACATATCAGGACGCCAGGCTCATTTTTCTCTTTTGAGTAGAGAGGGGATCTCACTCTTGCTAGGGCTGGTCTCCAAGCCATCCTCCTCCCTGGGCCTCCCAGAGTGGTAGGATTCCAGGAGTGAGCCAACATACCTGGGCCTCCCATATTATGTAAAATTTTGACCTTTCCCCCTGTATCATTTCTTTTACTTAAGTACTTTATGTATTTTAATGTATTCCTCATTTACTCTAACAACCGTGTAATCTTACTTTAGTTTTGACATTACAGTAGTTCTAACCACTCCCTTGCAGCTGGAAACTTGGAATGTTTCTTTTTTTTTTATTCTTAATGTAAATAGTTCAGTGCTAAGTAGCCATATACCAGTTGTCATTTTTCCCCCTTTGAATTATACTCTTGAATGTATTCACTAAATTGGTACTGCTAGATCAAAAGGGTATGATCATTTTGTGACATTTGTTCCCTTTTGCCAATTTACCTTCTTAATGATTCGCTTAAGTTAAGCGTTGAGTTTTTAACAGTCAAGAAAGGAAAACGTCCCCATACTCTGACGCTACTCCAGGGTAACCTGAATTACATGTGTCGATTCTGATGATGACTGCGTTTATATTAGTTTGAATTTTCTGTAGATAGAGGATGATTGAAGAAGATTAGAAAGTAAGATACTGGATTTAGTGGCTAGGAGATTTTAGAAGTGTGTTTTCTTGAAGATCCTTACTGTCAACACATATTTAATTCTTGTTAAAGGCATTCAAGAAACTTAACCAAGACCTTTTCCCATTAAAATCAATAATATTTGGTAACTTCCTCTTTAAAGTTGTTAAATATTTAACGCGAGGACTGATTCTCAGAAATAATGGCAACTCTAAGTATCTTAATAGCACATATTTAACTTAAGTCCCCTTACAGTGTGCCTGCAATTTAGTTTTTATTGTTTGCTTATTTGTTCAGGAAACATGAACATACTTGTAATAACTACTTTATGAAAAAAGTGAAATGGTCTGTTTTGAATTGGACAAAACAGTCGCAGGGTCTATTTTGCAATACTATGGAAGAAAAACTTCAGTGGCCATTTTCCACTCAGTCTCCCCTTCAGAATAGATTGTAATAGTTAATGACATTTGGCTTTTTTGAATGAGCTACTCGTAGAATCCATAATGTAGACTTCTGTTGAAATAAAAACCTGGGAGATAACTTTTCAGCAATTAATTGTTTAAAATGTCTAGGAGACCAGAAAATATTTCCATTTTCTTCTATGAAAATTAGAGCAAAAAATGATAGTTCATATTATTGTTGCCTATATTTCCTTCCCTATTTAGATCTAGCTGTTTTTTTTAAAGCAATTGACTTTCTCATGATGACTCTGCATTCTTAGAAAACACATGGAGGTTCTTAATTACCATATACTAGTTAAATATAGACAGTTCTTATCTGTGAGAGGCAACCTATCTTTGTTCATGTCACATTTTCTAGATTGAGGCTTTCAAAATAAACTGGTGTGCTTCTGTCCTAAGTAGTCAGCCCTCTGTGTCTGGATTCAGCCCACCACAGATGAAACATGTAGTTAGGCCTAGGATGGTTGCATCTGTATTGAACATGTACATATTTTTTTTCTTACCATTATTCTCTAAGCAATATGGTATAACAGCTATGTAGCATTTACATTGTATTAGGTACTATGAGCGATTAAAGATGATTTAAAGTATATGGGAGGATATATATAGGTTATTTACACATACTATGCTCTTTTATATCAAGGACTTAAGCATCCTCAGATTTAGGTGTCTGCGGAGGTCCTAGAATCAATCCCCCTCGGGTACAGAGGGGTGACTGTATAGTATATTTTGATACTTTGACCTTTAAAAAAGCTTTCCTTATCATCTTGTAGACTTTTAAAATAGAAAAACAAAAATTTTCCTGTTCAAGAGTAAGAAGACAGTTTATTTCCACATTTACTAGGTAGCTATGAAATTTTGCGCACTTAAACTAGTTTACTTCTTTGAAACATAAAGATGTTACTCTTAAAGACAAAGCAATGTCTGAGACTTTAATAATATATTTCCTAGAGTAACACAAACATGCCAGAGCTGGCAGCTGTAAGGGCATTAGTTTTATTAATATTTATCCAGAAGGGGCCAATTTTGAACCGAGAATTTAAAAGTGGAACAGAGTTGAAAACATATCCACAAAAAGCCTTCTACAAGCATTCTTTATAATAGCCCCCAGACTGGAAGCAACCCAAGTACCTACCTACAGGAGATTAGATAAACAAATTATGGTATATTCGTAGAGTAGAACACTGGTCAGCAATAAAAAGGAACGGATCACTGGTTGACTAGATAAATCTCAAAAACTTTATGTTGAGTAAAAACTTTGGTTAAAGAAATCAGCGGTGGGGCCAGGCAGGGTGGCTTACACCTGTAATCCCAACTCTTTGGGAGGATTTCTTGAGGCCAGGAATTTGGGACCCGCCTGGGCAACAGAGCCAGACCCTGGGCTTTCCCAAAAAATTTTAAACAATTGTTGGGATACGGTGGTATGCGCCTGTAATCCTAGCTCCTCAGGAGGCTGAGCCCAGGAGTTCAAGATTAATTACAGAGCTAGACCCTGTCTCTAAAACAAAAATTAAAAATAAAAAAGAAATCAGTGGTGGAAAAATAGAGTAGAAAAGATCAGGAGAATACTTTCTGTGGTGATGAAAGTATTTCACATATTTTTATGAATATATTTTTACACATTTTCAGTGGAGGCTACCTAGGCTACTAGTACCTAGTTCACAACTCAGAACTAGGTACTTAAGATCTGTTGATTTTATTTTATGTAAATTATTACCTAAATTTTTTTGAAAGAGAGAAATGGAACAATAATGAGTTTTCTTAATAGGAAAGCATAATAAATCATTAAGTTCAAATGAAAGAGTTATATTTATTAACATGTAAATGATAAAGGTTATTTCTGAAAGATGTTTTATTATAGAAAACTTTTTTGAAAATTTGGAAAAATACATAGTTACTCCAAGTTATAAAAGTTTTCTTTCTTCTCTTCTTGGTTAGATCAATTATATTTAAAAGTCAGTATAATTAAGGATTATATTAGCCTTTGTGGAGAATAGTTTGGGTCTTGTTTAAACATTTTCTTCCAAATAGCTATTTTGCATTTAAAATTTCATAAGTCAGCAAATATTTATTGAGCACGTACTATGGGCCAGGCAATGGTCTAGATACTGGGACATTGTTCATAATATTGAGTAGAAAAAAGATTTTAAAATTGATCACTAATTTCATGTTTATTGGTCCTTCAGTTCTGAACACAGTTTATGTTAGGTTTTAAGTGGTGATAGTATAGCCATCCATTGAAAATATTTTTACTTTCATTTTTTCTACAGTTGAGAAATAGAAATCATTTCTGTCTTAGCTGTAAATGATACATAAGAAAATATATTATTATAAACTAACAGAACCCAGTTGCCAGTACTATTTTTATGGTAGCGTTATATGTAACCTTTTGCAAATTTGAAAAGGAAAATTCTATTCTAGTTCCTTAGAATATGATTCCTCATTGAGATACGTGTGTGTATATGTACTTTAAAAAGTGTTTTTTATAATGAGTTTATTTACATATCTTGACCAGGAATAGGAGTCATAGCTAGCCTACACCACTGTATGAAAGGCTGACTCTTCCCCTTCTATTTCCCTAAGGAGATACTTTCTTTTTAACAGTATCTAAACTTCAAAAAAATTTATATTAAGATTGGTTGCTACTTAAGTTGCTTTTAAATGTTGTTTTCTGTCTGGGTTTTGTTTCTCTGATGGTGGATCTTTCTTTTTACCTTCTCAATCTAATTATTTATCTTAATAGTGGGACACAAAAGTCAATATGAATATTAGGAACCTGCTCAGTATTAACAGTATAAGTGCAGTTTGATTTTTGTTTTAATTAGAAACAGGCGATTTTCTTCTTTAAATTAGAAACAGGAAATCTGCACTGACAGAGGAAGAAGGTCCATCAGAAGTGAAAATTTTTAATTAAGGAAAAAAATTTAAGAAAGTTCAACCCTTTTTCGTTCAAATGAGTAAACAAAATGCTGCCTAACTGGGTACTTTTAAAAATGGACCGAACGTTGAGGACAGCCAGTGCCATCTGTGTGACTGAACTGTAGGGCAAAATGTGTCTTTCTTCAACCTCCGATCTTACCTCAAACTTTCATCTTCTAATCCTGGCGAGTCTCTAAAAACCCTCGGTATTTCTCATAGAGGCTCCTCCTTGCCCTAAATGAAACAAACCTATTCCTGAGGAAACCATTTCCCCTGTAGCTCTCTGGGTGGTGTCTTTGTTCTGTCCCTCCTTGTCTTTCTGAGACAGAGGGAGCAGAGGAAGGTGGCATCTTACAGGCTCTGCACAGCTCCTTCCACTCCAGAACCGTGTCACCTCTTCCAAAAAAGGTGTGTCTTCCTTTAGAACTTGCACCATCCGTCGGTATTACCGTCCGCCTTTTCTGTTACCTGTTGACCTTTAGTCTTTCCCCTACATTCTTTTTCCCTTTCTCTTACAACACTGCACCGTTCTTTTCCTGCTTACAGCTGCCCTTCCTCGTATGTGCTTTTCTGGCTGGTTTTTGTTTTTATTAGAGACCAGCGTCTCCATTCATCCATATAATGAAACCAGAAACCTAGGGATCATGAAGGAGCTTCACTTCCTCTGTTTATCTCATGTTTCACGCCTAATCAGTCACCAAAGCCTATTGATTTTGCTACTTGAGTTAGTGGTTCTTAAATTTCAAGGGGTGGGGCTTGAGTACGGTCTAAGATCCCAGTGAAAGGTGTAAGCTATCTCCTCAGAAAATGTAAGCACACACACATTGTTCTAGGCAGTTTTAAGAAATCACAAGAGAGACTATTTCTCACACTTCTCTGCTTTAATGGCCACTGCCTTAGTTTAAGCTCGAATTATTTTCTTCGGGGCTCTCGCAGTGGATTTCCAACAGGTTGTCTTGCCTTTTGTTCTCCTCCCACAAGCCCTCCCTGCTCTTCCTTATGGCCCTGCTTTAACCCATCTTCCATCTGATACCAGAGTGATTTCGTAAGTGAACAATTTTCCAGTTACATTAACATTCAAATATTTCAGTGATTTCCTCCTATGCATAGGGTAGATTCTTACCTACGTGTTGCATGCCAGAGCTTTCCATCATGTGACACCTGCTCACTTCTATAGTCTCCTCCCCTCTTTCCTTAGATTGTAGCGATACCATGGTGCTTAGTCTCCTCTGTGCCTTGGCCTGTGCTGTTCCCTCTGCCTGGAATGCAGCTCCTTCTCTCATCTGCCTGTGAACTCTGTACTCTTACCCATCTTTTAGACACCTGATGAAGTATCAAAACCTGTCAAGTTTTTGCTCATCTCAGCAAAGAGTTAATCATGTCTACCTCTGTTTTTGCTTGTGTATGATTGCTCATACTACACGGTACTATAATCATTTTTTATAGATTTATATTCCTTACTAGATGGAAAGCTCCTTTGTGGTGGGGACTGTGTCTTATAATTTTTATGTCTTCAATACCTGTCCCATCACCCGACATGTGTCAGTGACGTGTTATAGTTTTGGAGAGTGGTGCTGAAAATTTTTTTTCTTAAATATTTTAAGCAGTCTTCCTGTATTTTAACATACTCTGTTATTCACAAGCCATGAACAAAGGCAAATGTCAGTTAAATGGAGTACAAACTCAGTTCAGGTAAAATTTATTAAAGTCTTGGTTTATGTAAGTCTCTCTTAAAGGGTAGGGTGTTAGGGATCTTTTCGTTCAGTGAGGAAGAAAGATATTTACATAATTGTAGCTTTAAGGTAGAGAGTGCATTAATAGTTTCCTTTTGAATAGTGTTCTGTAGTTTTTACTGAGTGGTTTCCGACTTCACTTGTTCCTAGCAATCTTACGAAGTTGGGAGATTCTTGGCCTATATTCTTCCCAGTGCCTTGAAAGTTCTACTCTCATGTCTTTGAACCCCTAGCTTCTCCTCATTCTTCAGGTCTCTGCTTAAAGTCCTTTTCTTCGGAAACCTTCCCTGATCCCTACCTAAAGTTGGAGCCAACCTCCTGCTCCAGCCCTGGGTTAGTCTCTTTTTCTCTTACATCATCCTGTTTATTTCCATCACAGCTCCTACTACAGTCTGTGATTATCTCATTTATTCGTTCAGTTGTTTATCGTCTGTCTCTTTTGAAATGTGTGCTGTGTGAGAGCAGGGACCATGTCTGCCAGCCTCTGTCCCTGCTTAGTGCAGTGTCTGGAATGTGGGTCCTCAGCAAATATTGCTGCACAGATGGTGAATAATTGTTATTCCTGTTTTGCAGACAAGAGAAACCTGACTCCAAGAATATGAAAATCTGGATTCATACCACAGAGAAACTGTGAATTAGTTATTTATTGAGACCCTGCTCTATGCAAGGCACTGTATCAAGCACTGGGTACATAGAGACAAGTAAGGCAGCTGCTGTTCTTGCATTTAGCACAGTGCCTGCGTAGTAGGTACTTAATAATTATACAGTAAAAATTTGATAGTTTTTATAGTAATTAATAATTGCATAGTAAAAAATTGTTTAACAATAGGAAATTGGTCAGACTTCTTCTTTCAGAAATGTTTAGTGAGCGCTTAATGATAAAAATCAGAAAAGGGATTGACGGGAGAGGTACAAGAGCAAACTTCCTGGGATGATGGAAATAACTTTAGGCTTTAGGTAGTTTCAAAACTCATCAAACTGAACACTTAACACAAAGCTCAGCAAACTGAGCTCAATAAATTATACCTCAATATCAAATTATACCTCAATAAAAAGCAAATTATATAAATTGAGCCAGGCATTATTTAGGCACTGGGGACACAGTGGTGACCCAGACAAATAAGGCCCCTGCCCTTGTATATCTTATATTGTGATTAGGGGACCTGATAGGCCATTAAAATTCATGCTTCAAAATGGTATTAAGGAATTGGGAAAACGATATAAATATCTGATATACTATTAAGTGAAAAGGGTAGGATATGGACTGTATATATAATGTAGTCTCTTTTTTGTTTTTTTTGTTTTTTTTAAGACATAAGGTCTTGCTTTGTTGCCCAGGCTGGAGTGCAGTGGTGATTATAACTCACTGCAACCTTGAACTCCAGAGCTCAAGTGATCCTCTTTCCTCAATTTCCTGAGCAGCTGGGACTACAGGCATGTGCCACCATGCCTGGCTAATTTTTAAAAATTTTCTGTTGTGACGGGGTCTTGCTGTGTTGCCCAGGCTGGTGTCAAACTCTGCAGGGAGTTAGCTATGCTCCCAGCAAAAAATCGGGTCCCTTAGGTAGGGGTTGTCGTAAAGGTTAAGAAAATAATAGAAAATGGAAATAATAGAAATAAAAGAATACACAGAGATGAAGGTATAGTTTTATAGATTTATATAAAGAAAAGGCAAAGCGGGGGTACTCAGGGGTCCTCACGAATATCCCTGTCAATTGTCAGGCCACGAGTGGAGTTTTACGTGGGTATTCATAGGCACAGTGATCGGTTGCCAGGCGTAACAGATTTACATAATAACAGGTAGTCCGTTTTAGGTTAAAAGTCTTTCAAAAGGCTTCTGTAGATCCCTTAACTAACTCTATCTATGTGAACAAACGGTTACAAAATCTTGCAAAGACAAACTTCTGAGTTCTAAGGTGAATTTATCACTTAACAGAAGGGTTAAACAGAGATACAGTGGCTCCATGTTTCTTTATCAAGTTATTGTGGATTGAGACATACAGTCAGGAGTTTAAGCAGAAACTGTCCCTTGGGCTAATTGCTTTTAGCCACAGGTGGCTGTCTCTCGAGTGGGCACTCTTTGATCAGCTCTCATCCCGTGGCTCCTTGCAGATCTGCTTTGTCATTAAAACAGGCGAGAACCACAGGTTTGAGACTGCAGCGGCACCTTGGAAAGCAGCTGCCACTGACCTGTGAGATGTCCTCCTGAGGTGAAGCAGCTTTGATATGCAAATTAAGACGTTCACATATTCCTTCGGGGCAAAGCCGTGCAAAACTCCTGAGATCATTTGTGTCTCTAATATAGTAATATTAATTTATGAAGCGGCAAAACTCCTGGCCTCGAGCAATCCTGTCTTTGCCTCCCAAAATGCTGAGATTACAGATGTGAGCCGTGCCCAGCCTATAGCCTTTTTTTTTTTTAAGCATTTATGGTATATGTATTTACATCCCTCCCCAAAAAAGACATAAATACACCAAAATGTTATCTTTTGCTGGTAGGATTATAAGTAGCTTTATTTTTTATACATTTCTAGATTTTCCGAATTTTATATAATGTTATTTTTTTTAATTCTAAAACAATAAAAATGTATGCTGTGTTAAATATATTACTTTATGTTATACATTATTTATAGTTAGGTAATATTTTCCCCTTCAAAGTATCTAAAATATCTGTAATGGCTAAACATATATCAAACAAGTTCATAGGAAATAGCCTGTCTTAAAAGATTTTAAAAAATTTCTTGCTTGATTCTTCTGTATTTTATATTTCTTCACTAAAAATCAGCCTTAATTCACAGAAAGACAAATATCGCATGTCCTCACTCTCATGTGAGAGCTAAAAAAGTGGATCTAGAAGTAGAGAGTTGGAAGTAGAGAGTAGATGGTAGTTATAAGAGGCTGGGAAGGCTGGCAGTAGGAGAATGAAAAGAGGTTGGTCAGTGGGTACAAAAATAGAGTTAGACGGAATAAGTTCTAGTGTTCAGTAGTATAATAAGGTGACTATAGTTATCAGTAATTTATTGTGTATTTCAAAATAGAAAAGATTTGGAATGTTCTCAACACAAATGATAAATGTTTGAGGTGATGGATGTCCCATTACCCTGATTTGATGTACCCCATAAATATGTATAATTACTATGTATCAATAAAAAAATCAGCCTTAATAAATATACTTAAAGTGATTTGAATTGAGCTTTACAGGCTATATTGCTTTCATTTATAAAGCTTTTCATTAGTTTAATTATAGTTGATCATCTTTAAAAATAGATTGCACTAAGACTTTTATAAGTTATTATTTTGTTGGAGGAGGTAATACTACCTCTCATTATTGTATTTTTTTAGAGTAGTGCAAGTCTAAAGTTAAAGTTTTTATCTTTACATTTCTATTCATTTGTTTTGGTCATTTAACTTCTTGTGACTTTTTATTTTTTATTTTTTATTTTTTTTTGAGACAGAGTCTCACTCTTTTGCCCAGGCTAGAGTGAGTGCCGTGGCGTCAGCCTAGCTCACAGCAACCTCAAACTCCTGGGCTCAAGCGATCCTCCTGCCTCAGCCTCCGGGATAGCTGGGACTACAGGCA